>CAAKHF010010187.1:8217-19360 GCA_901007745.1 Hippocampus kuda | reverse complement strand
TGTCTCTGTTGTGTGACTACATCTAACACCACAAAGTATGTGAAATGACACACTAAAATCTCACACTCCCTGTCCCCTATTTGTCCAATTCGTCATGCATAAATGATTCAGCCGTGATGCGAGCACCTGCCAATCCCCCCCCACCCCCGCTACCTTTTGATGCTTCATGACACGCCTGCATTCACTGTAGTTGTACAGCAATTAGCGTGTGCTCAACTGTGGCAAACCATCCACTAGCTAACATCGGAAAATGCTCCTCTGCTAAAAAAATAAAATAAAATAAAAACGTCAATGGCAGCGCTCAGAAAAATGCTGCATCGAGGCGACTGAATGGAGTTTGGGCAAAATGCTGCACAAGCACCACGTGTCCCAAAGAGTGCAGGGTGATGCAGCAGAGCGGTTCGCCATGTGTGCATATATAGAAGCCCCTCCCCCCCTTCACACCGCTTCAGCAGGGCCACAGTCTTTGGATGGAGACCCCCACCATCCAGCTCGCAAGGCCTCTCACCCCAGCTCGTGTGAGTCACCAAGCGGACATGCGCTAGTACTGCAAACGCCGTCTCCACTGCCCTTACCTTGACCCGCTCCTGCTTACACGTTATTTATGGTTTAATTTACAACACCGTGTGAGGCATAAGTCGTTTGCGTTGACAATACAAGCGCGGTGGGACACGAGGCTGCGGAGGAAAGGCAAAAGGAAAACATTATTACTTTGTCCCAACATGCCACTAACTGCAGAAAGCATATTAGCAAGAAGCATGTACACACAGGGGCTCCATTTGCTGGCCAATTGTCAGCGGACACCTTCCAGACACGCTACCGCTGCGATGAAGACTCTTTTGTATTCAATAACACGCACGCTGCTCTGCTCACCGCTGCCCTGAGCCTGACTCCATCCATGCCTCATTTACTCTTCCCTTCCCCCATGTGTCCTTTCCACATTCACTTACCTGTCAGAGACCTGCGGTGTCCGTCAGCTACTTTGCAGCATCTATTTGCCTCAAACAAACATGCAAATGTGCTAATAAAGATACAGTTTGGGTATTTGCTTATTGTCCTTTATTTGTTGAAACTCCTTTTTTTTTTTTTTTTGCTATTTCTATACTCAGGCCATCTGGTGGCAGCTTGGTGCCAAGAACTGTTGGAATGACTTGAGGAGCTTCCTTTTGTACTTTTCTGACATCTTTTGTCATCTATAGGCAATTTCAGAACTGTTAGCGTCATGCCAATTATTATTCACCAATCGATTCTTTGCTATTTGTAGCAGGGCTCTCTGTCCCTATGCCTCCAAAATGACAAAGCTGAGTATTACGAAGAGCTGGTACAGCGTTTGCCATGTTTGTGAATGAATAATTTGACAGTCAGCTCATTATTTTTGTTGACATTGTTGTCAATTTGATGGGATCATTTGTCTGAGATGTGCCGAACCACAGTATAAATGCCAGTGTCTCATTTAACATCAGACTCTGGCCCGGGGGTGTTGCCATTGAAGTGACTCAATTTACCACAACTTCTTTTTTGGCCACAAACTAGTCCGGAGTGAATCAGCGGCGTTTCTGAGAGTTAATCAAAGCTATTGATTGTCTGAAATCATCCTGTTGTGCTACCCCCTATCGATGCATGGAGAGTAAACGTTGAACCACCCACTCAAGCTACCAAATATGGTTCTTCACCCCAAGAGGGCTGCCTAATCTTGCAAAAAAAAAAAAAAAGGATCTTAATATTTCAGCACCATTTCCTGTTGTGCCACCGCAGTGTGCACTTGAGAGATAAAGCCCACTGCTCTTCGCGCTTTTCACTCCCTTCATTTTCTGTCTGGCTCGTGTGCGTTTGAGAGAGGTGAAGGCCAAGAAGGGTCAATGTGCTTCTGGTTCCCGCTCGGCAGGCAGCCCGCATCACGATGCGCCGTGCATTCAAAGGTTACAGGAGGGCCGGTGAGGAGGATGATGACGTATTTGTGAGCATCTCTGGATACAAGGTGATCTGCAAAAGAATTCTATGGGCGTGCTTTTTTTTTTTTCTTTTTTTTTTAATTGAATTCCAGGGAGCCTTAAAATGCTGTGTTAAGAGACATTAGCAGGAAAGTATTTGATGCTGATTTCAAATTACCGGTAAGCATTTATTCCGGGTTTTATCTCACCATATGACGCGTCAGGCTTACGGCTTTTTTTGTTTACGTCTATGAAGAACCACAGCAAAGGACACACATGGTCTTCGTGACATCACATCTAGTTCCAGTTTGCGGCTTGATTTTTTTATTTTATTTATTTTTTTAAGGGGACAATAAGTCCTCTCCCGTCTCTTCTCTAAAGGCCACAAACCAGTCGAAAGTGAATCACGGGCACCTCTGCGATTTGGTAAAGCTTTTTCCAAAGTAGTGATGTGTTGTCTTTTAATGAACTCTTTGACTGTTTGCTTTTTGCCTGCTCGGTATTTGGACTACATCCAGTGCCGGCAACCGTCCGTCTCCAACCCCCCCAAGATAATTTTCACAAGCGTTCCGAAGAGCCTTGATCATGATGAGATGAGCTGTAGCCATGGAGACGATGCTTTCTCGTTTTTGTCAAGTGACCTTCGGATGTTGCCAGGGCTCTTTCATCCTGAGAGACGAAAAAAAATGTTCTTTGGGTTTGAAGCATTAATATTCCATTAAATTGGATATGTCACTTGTCATGTGCATTTTTTTCCCCTGAAATTGTGTTCGAGCATTGGCATTGAATAATTAAAACATTTAAAATACTGTCCTTTAATGTGTACGATAGATCTAATCTTATACCCTCATCTCCTGGCTTGTTTTTGTTTTTTGCAGACCACATCGCCAACAGGTCAAGGCAGGTCAGACTCGCCGGTCTACACCAACCTCCAGGAGCTTAAGATCTCTCAGTCCAGCCTGCCGCCTGTGCCCTCCGGTTCACCTCTGCACATCCACGGCGACTGGGAGACCCACAAAGACCTGAGTGGCAGGCATTTCTACTATAACCGGGCTACGGGGGAGCGCACGTGGAAACCGCCACGCACCCGGGACGCCAGCGGCAGCACCGGCAGCTTCCGAGGAGAAGGCCACCAAGGCACTGCAGAGAGCGAGGTAAGCCAGGACAAAAACAAAAAAAAAAAAAAAAACCTCAGGTTGGCTTTCTTTTGAGGCGTGATGTTCTATGCTGCATTATATGGTTCTGAGGCACCTTCAAATCCAGAGAACTTCTTTGAGAGGAATTATAGGAATTCAGTCAAGTCCAGTTGTTAGAACACTACTGAGTGATGTACAGGGTTGGCAGGCCGAAAAAGTAAAACAACACTTAAAATGTCATTTTTGGTTATTATAAGCAGAAACGAAGCTGACAGTGTTCAGTTTTGAATTCTTGACAGTCGGGCAGCACCACCATGTGGTATTTTGCTACATTGCATGATTTAATAGTGGTTGAAGAGATTAAAATGCAAGCTGGGCTCCATCATTCAGTCCCACTGTCTCTGGTTCATATCCAAATTATGACTGACCGATTTTATTTTTAATTGTCTGATTGTTTGGATAACTATCCAGGAACGAAATTAGAATGATTTGCTTCCTATTCTTTAAAGTCTCTATTCATTTTCAGGTTTGCATAATACCGACTAGATGGTTTTGGTACAAAACTGGGCTGGAGTTTCAGACAAGCCGTTATGTCACACTTCTTACAGCAATGCAGCAGATATAAAATGATGTCGTTTTCTGTTCTCTTCTTACTATTATGAGTATGATTTTTATTTTTTGAACAGCTGCTTTCATCTGAAGAAAACTGTCACAGCACCCATTCCAGCCAGTCTGACAGCCAGTATGGGTCGCCCCCGAGAGGCTGGTCTGAGGAACTGGATGAGCATGGGCACACCCTTTACGTCTCCGAATACACACAAGAGAAGGTGCGATGTCATTTTAAAGTCGTTGGGCGATCGGTGCCAGCAAGGGCCTTCTCCGCTGGCCTGAACAATATCAAGGGCAAAAAAAAAAAAAGAAAATATTTCAATGTTTTATCCATGAAATATCATTTATTTATTTGCAACTGTCTATTCTCTTGATTTCATACCATTTCTATGAGCTGCTCTCCTATTGTCCAAACTCATGCAGGGGGAACATTTAACTTTCCGTTTTTTTTTTATTTTTATAAAAGCTTCCACTAAATGCAGACTCTCTTTGCAGTGGATCAAACATGTTGATGAGCAAGGCCGACCCTACTACTACAACACTGACGGATCCAGGTCTGAATGGGAATTACCCAAGGTAGTATTACTTCATTATTGTTCATTTTCCAAATTTTTTTTTTACCGCACTCATCACACCGCACTCCTGAAAGTCTTCTCATATGACATCACCTTCTATCGAGCTCGTACCTTTTGGCGTGCCGCCTGAGTCCTGCTGATGTAAGTGGCTGAGCGTCTGGCTGGCTCACAGGACCCACTTTTGTAATTGAACGCCTCCTGCAGGCCGATTCATGGCTCCTGCTAGGACTAATCAAGAGGCTTTAAGAGCAGATCAGAACGGGCCGCTGAAATCTTGCGGTGCCCGCTTCTATTACTCAGACGCGGGCACGTTTAGAGGTCCTCGCAAGTGATGGTGGAAGACGGCGCGACCCCTCTCTCCAATGCTGCTGTGGACAGCAAAAGGAGAGGAAGTGGGGCAAAGGTGCAGATGCTGACGGGCCGCTCGGTGGAGTTGCAACTTTCTATGGTCTGATCCTCTCTCCACACAGTATAACATCTCCCCTCAGTCTGGTGAGGTCCCCAAGAGTCGCAGCCTGGAGAGGAAGCAGCCGGACCCCATCATCCTCACCAAGTGGAGGCACAGCACTTATGTCCTTGATCTCAACGACAAGGTAGGGGCGCTGCGGCTTCCTATGAGGTGGAGTCAAGTGAGTAAAATATCTTGAAAAGAATGCAAAGTGTCAGCACACAATCTTCTGTGTGGATCCAAGGCCAAATTTGCTCTTCCTCTGTATTATGTAACTGCAACCCAATGTTTTCTGATTCGACTCCAGGTTTCTGATCCATTTCCTTCACCCCACTAACCCACTGACTGAACTGACTCCTCTAGTTGCCTGATAGTCCTTAGAAAAATCTTCACGCCGTGCCTCTTGTTGTTAGGAGTGTGCTCCGGCGCCCAAGCAGAGCTCTCCCGACTCTGACTCCTGCCCATCATCTCCTAAGCACCCCTCAACTGTTAGTATCCCAGCTTGCATTGCATTGCACTCACCACCTCCACCATCTCACTTGCATCCAATCATGCACGTCTTTCTTTTCATTCTCTCTCGCTGTATCACTGCCTTTTTTTTTTCCACATTCACGTCTTTATCATCTTCTGCATGTCATCGTGTCTCGCTAACCGCAATTACAATGTCATGTTTTTCTTACGATATCTCCAGTGGAACCTTCCATTTTGAATTGCTTTGAAGTTTTTTTTTTTTTTTTGCATGAAATTGGCACTCAATGTCCTGAGCTGGCAGGTGAAATTTTCAGTATGCAACTAAAATGGATCATCAGACGACGGCTCTGTATTGTCGATTATCCATCTCATGATTTTAGGTTCCACTGTATGACCAGCAAAAACCCGGCTGTTCGAGCCATGTGAATAGGGAACATGATACGTTGACGTATCAAGGCGTCACAACCAACACCGCGTTCATTTCAAGCGTCACTCTTCTGATTCTGATTTGCTTATCTCGTCCTCCTTAGCCGTCAGAGAAGTGCGGGGTCCTAAATGTCACCAAAATCACGGAGAATGGAAAAAAAGTCAGGTAGGGAGCTATGAAGTGCTGGCCTCAAGCACTTTGCTGTTGATCGTCTCCATAATTTTTTTTTTGTTGACATGGTTTTGGACATACAGGAAGAACTGGGCATCTTCGTGGACAGTGTTACAGGGTTCCTCGCTCCTCTTTGCAAAGGGTCAAGGAGGAAGCACTAGCTGGGTGCGTATTCATGGGCCCGCTTTTGGCCGAGCTCGCTCTTCCTAGACGTCATCGCCGCCTGTAGAAAAAAAATATTGTCATCCTCTGTTCATTGCTTTTTCCTCTCCTCCTTCCTGAAGTCTTTTTACCGAAACGACTCCATCCCCGAGTTGCTCCTCACTCTTCTTAGCAACTTGAAGCCATCAGTCAAGCCCCGCCCCGCTGTCTCCTATGTAAACTACAGCCCCGCAAAGGCTGCTGCTGCTGCACGTCCTTTTCTTTTTTTTTTCCGTCGCCACTACTTGGGCCCTAACTGATGGACTTGTGTGTGTTTCACTGTGTGCTGCTAATGGTTCAGGTTGAATTATTAACCGTATCGCTCAAAAATCTGGCACTCTTAACTCAGAAACACTCCTGATGGGACTTTTGAGCATTTTCAATAAAGTACTAACCAGGGGTGAACACTTTTGAAAAATAATCTAATTGCAGTTTCCCCCCCAGACTTGAATTTATATTATCCTGACTCCACAGGAGGACTTTCTATTGAAATGTCTTCTGTCTAGTATTATCCCGTTGCTGAAATCCTGGTGTTACTTCAGATTCATAGTCAAATTTGTTAAATTCCTTGTCATTCATCTGATAGTTTACGATATAATATGAAACGCAGGTGGCGCTAATGTCGTCAATGTGCCGAAAGTCATTGTGGCGGCCATTTGCTTGGATCGAAGTAACTTGCCATCATAACATGACTAACAGTGATTTGCCCACAAAAACAACAACAACAAAAACAATCCAAGGAATTAACACCACTTTAATCCAGCATCTTAACCATTTTGTATTTAGATCCAATTTGCCATTTCACTGCTTGTGTTGATTTTAGACCAGTTTAACCTCACGGTTCCCCCTCTGCGACATTCTCGCTTATGCTGCGTCACTGCATTTCAGAAGTTTGGCAGCAACCAGTCGAAGCCCGAGTTTACCGTTGACTTGCGCGGGGGTTCCGTGGAATGGGCTTCCAAGGACAAGTCCAGCAAGAAGCATGTCATTGAGGTATCAAACATAGAGACGGTCTGGCCCAAAATATATACTGTACACGAATGGCACTTTCAGGTGAAATTTAAAACTTAAAATGCACGATAAACTTGAACCGGTAAATTTAATGTGACCTTCCAGCTATTCAACTATCCCATGTTTCATTGCTGTCTTCACAACGTGTTGGAGCAGAGTGACAAAATTCACAACAGGTCAAAGTTATTGTGCATTTTATGCTAAAGTTTCACCCAAAAGCCAAATATCTCCTAATGTTTCGTGAATAGTGCTCCTCTGACGTCCAACGTTTGGATTCCTTAGCTGAAGACGCGTCAGGGGACAGAACTGCTGATCCAGTCTGAGATTGACAGCGTCATCAATGACTGGTACCGGGCCCTGACCGAGACCATTAACACATACGTAAGTTGACTTAGTCATATTGGCGGATGTGTGTCACCAGCCTAACTTCATCGAACAGAAAAAATAAATAAATAATGGCTCATGTCCAGGCGTGGGAGTCGGATGAGGCCATCGAAGAGGATATGCCGGACTCTCCGGGAGCTGAGAAACAGGACAAAGAGAAAGATCAGCGAGAGTCGAAGAAGAACAGAGGTGAGGCCAGCCGCTCACATCCTTCCGTTAACAGAACGAACCGCTTAGCCTCACCTTGCCTCCGTTGTTTTATAGTCTTGAACTATGCACACACAATCCACGTTTTTTTTGTTGTTGCTGCTTTTAGTTGTGATGAAGACCTCAGTCAGTATGGACTCATCAGACCAGAAAAAAACCCGGCTGAAGCTCAAGAAATTCTTGACCCGTCGACCCACCTATCAGGCGGTCCGAGACAAAGGCTACATCAAAGGTAGCCTGAGCACCGCAGCGCTGCGGCAAGATGGCGTTTGAACGACGCGTTCTACTAGACGCGATGGAGGAGTTGAGTTTAACGCCATTTTTCCTGTTCACTCTTCAGATCAGGTTTTTGGCTGCAGTCTGAGCAACCTGTGCCAGCGGGAGAACACATCCGTGCCCAAATTTGTGAAAATGTGTATTGACCACGTGGAGAACACGGGTAGGAGTCAGCTCATCACCCGCTCTTTGTCTGTTAGAAATAATGTACATTCCTGACAGGTACATCGGAATCCATTATTTATCTAATATCATGACACAAACTTCAAGGATTGAACATGGACTAAGAGAAATGCTCCCAATGGAGTTAGAATAGATTCCATCAATCACTTCTTTGTCATCATCTTTGTCCTTTAGGTCTCAGTATCGATGGCTTGTATCGAGTGAGCGGGAACCTGGCAGTGATACAGAAGCTCCGCTTTGCCGTGAACCATGGTAGGACACGTTCGCTCCAAAATCTACACTCACTTGTACACTTTTTTTTGGTGCACCTACACAAGATTGGTCTTTTTATTGACAATAACTTAGATGTATAGCAATATTTTTTTCGGAATTAATATACCTACATTGTTTTAGATCTACGAATTTGGGCATCGACAAACTAGTGTTCAGTTAGTGTAGTTCTAATCAGTGACCACCAGATGGTGCAATAGTTTCACACCCAGCTAGTTTGCTCAATCTCTATTCATTTTGGTGCAGAACCATTTTAAATGATATATAATAATAAATCAATTATATATGTCCTCGAGAGCCCCCACCCAGCATGTTGTAGATGACGCTCTCCTTCAACACACCTGATTCCGATACCTTACCCTATTTTCTTCCCCTGCATCAGACGAGAAGGTGGAACTGGATGACAGCAAGTGGGAGGACATCCACGTCACGACAGGAGCACTCAAGATGTTCTTCCGGGAACTTCCAGAGCCTCTATTTACTTACGGATCCTTCAATGACTTTGTTAATGCAATTAGTGAGTAACTTGGACGACTGACCTCACTGTTTGAGTCCACTCGAAATGATTGATGTCTCCAATGTGGCCACGAGGTGGCGCCGTACGCACGTGAAGTCCCTGAATGGCTGCCTGTCTTTTTGCTTCAGAATGTTCTGACTACAAGCAGAGAGTCAATTCAATCAAAGACTTGATCAAGAAGTTGCCAAAACCTAACCACGACACAATGCAAATCCTCTTCAAACACCTGCGCAGGTAAGATGTTTTCATTCGTCCTATACAACCTGTGAAACCAATTCATGGGCTCATTCTGACAAATTAAGACACCGTGTCCATTGTCGTAGCTTTTGCTACTTGCAAAACAGCTGCTGCACGAGCGAACAACGCAGGATACAGCTTTGGTTTTTCATCGTCGGAAATGTACACGCGAGTCGCGAGGCTCCATATCCTCCATTCGAGTCTCTTGGGCAGGCCTGCGAAAACTTTTGGTCATGTGACTGCCTGACATTGATTGATTGGTGCATGGAGTCAAATGTCACAAGGAAGTCTTGTTGATGAGCCAAAGCCAAATTAAATAAATGTTGAGAGCGGAATCTTGATACATATAATGGAATAAAAGTATTGTTTCTTCTTAAGATAAATACTCAAGTTAAAATAAATAAATAACGCATTACTACCCACCTCTGCTCACTTTTTTTCCACTCCTGTTGCCACTTTTGGCTCGCTAGTATTGAATTAAACCAATACCGAGCTGCACTAGAAGCAGAAAACTAGGCCTAACTAGTAACCACCTGGCCCTGACTTGTATCAGCAAAATGAAATGTATAATATTATAATCCTCTTTGTTATTGCAGTGGCAGCTTCCTTTTGAATTTGGAGCTCAATTGAACTTACTCGCATCATTTATTGTTTGACTGAAGCAAATCGCAACCTGACGAGGGGGAAAAAAGAACAATACTGATGAAATCAGAACGTCATGAGTTAGTCTGAAGTACGTCTCAAGTTAACAGTAGGTTATCTGATTAGCTTGTTAAACTGCAGTGTGAATTTGAAAGAGGTTGCGCATAAACAGTTTTTTTCCCCCCTACCCACCAGCAGCGGCATCATATGTTCTCAGTGACATTTGCCTAGCTTTCCCATTTGCATTTATATGGCACTGCATTTGCTGTAATTTAGTACCAACGAAGTGGCGAAATTTACAGCGTGACATTCAGTGTATGGAGGACTGCGTTATATCAAGCGGGCGGATTTGATCTTATTTTCTCTCCTCCATAAATATGTTATTGTTTTGTGCATCTGCACGGAAAGGATGTAGCTTCTATTTAAAACCGCTATTATTGCTCTACTCTCGCCCGGAGCGTCAGTGGTGTTCCGAGGCTTGTCTTGGCGCTCCATCTTGAGCCTCGCTGATGCGTTTTGAGACTGTAGGAGTGCTTGTAATCTTGTTTTTGTAGATGAAACCCCCGAAGCTGTGAATCGGTAGGTAAACGAAACCCTGACCGGTCTCCTCCCCCTCCCGCGCAGGGTGATCGACCACGGCGAAGCCAACCGCATGACCACCCAGAGCGTGGCCATCGTTTTCGGCCCCACGCTGCTCCGGCCCGAAACGGAGACGGGCAACATAGCGGTCCACATGGTGTACCAGAACCAGATAGTAGAGCTCATACTGCTGGAGTTCGAAAGCATCTTTGGCAGGTAGACGCAAAGGGGCTCCAGACTTTTTGCCTCTTCTTTTTTTTTTTTTCTTCCGTTTTTGTTTTTGACTGAACTCAGTGTTGCCGCGGACCTGGCAGCTGTGAAGGCCAACTCCTCATTGACACGACCGTTTACACATGCATGACAAGGCATTGCACTTACCAGTTCTGGAGATGAGTTTCAAGGGGCAACAGGCCCCCTCCACCTCTCCAGCTGCCGTTCCTTTGCAGACGGGCGGCAACCTTTCAGTTGACCTCTCGTGATTTGGTGAATTTGAGTCTTCAGGGTTGGGGTTTTTTTTTTTTTTTTTTTTGGGTGCCGCAGTCACTGAATCCTATAAAACCTCCTTGTGTTGGGGAGCGTTCAGGGATGCTGCTCCGGTGACGTTAAAGGCAGACGCAAACCTCATGATGTTGCCTGAAATGTGTTGGTCTTCTGTGTTGTGGCGCTTCGTCTGTGACGCCAGTTATGCCATAATCAGTGTTGTGTTAATGGGCCGATGTTTTCTTTTGTTGTTGTTGGTGTTGTTTCTGCTTTTATTTTGTCTTAATTTTTTTTTTTTTTTGCACTTGGATGAACTGGAGCAGTGTTTCACATTGTGACCCCACTCCCCCCCCCCCCCCCCCCCCCCCCCCCCCCCCCCCCCCCCCCC
>CAAKHF010010179.1:0-10070 GCA_901007745.1 Hippocampus kuda | reverse complement strand
GGAAATATATTTTTTTTTTTTTTTTCTCTCTCTCTCTCTCTCTCTCTCTCTCTCTCTCTCTCTCTCTCTCTCTCTCTCTCTCTCTCTCTCTCTCTCTCTCTCTCTATATATATATATATGTATTCTTTGAAGCAGTAATACTAATTTGCTCAGTATAGTGTCTTCATTTTAGCAAGCTGAGTGCACAGTCATAGCCATTAATGCAACTGTGCTACTAATATATTAAAAGTGACTCACAATTACATGTGTTTTGCACATTCCTTGGAAAAACTTGTTCAGAATGAAAACAAAAATCTAGACGTAAATTTTCTGTACAACAAACCTAGTGAGGAAGAGCAATTCAGGAAATGGATGGATAAATATCTTGCTGTTGAAACACAATAAATTCTATGTGAAGGAAAAATAATATTTGTTTTTGATTTTATGTGACTACATTCTCAGGCCAAACAAAAAAGGTCAGGTAACATGAAGTTAAGCATAGGGTCGGTAGGTAGGACAAAGTTGTTTTTATTTATTTTTTTCCCCCCATCAAAAATTTAAACAAAATAACCATAAAACATAAAACATTCTGATTGTTTCAGAACTCAAAACCTGTTAGTATCGCTTCGGCACACGAGACACAACTTGCTGGTAACAAGTAGACCCACCTACCTTGGAGTTTTCTTCTGAAATTCTTTGTTTTTCCACTAACTGACCCAAGTCTGCGGACCTCACAGCCCTCCAGGGTATATACAGTAAGCCAAGATTTACCTGCTTTATTTTATTTTGTTTTTTAAAATACTTTTTGTGAAAATGTGACTGATAGGATGATTAGGGTGCAGTGTACATTAACACAAAAAATATATACAGTAAAACCTCGGTTTTCAAATGTCTCTGTTCTTGACCAAATCGGTTTTCGACCAAAAATTTCGAGTTTTTTATGCCTCTGATTACGACCGAAAATCGATTCTCGACTAAATGCACTTGAATGCGCCACTCGACTCCTCCAGTGAAAAATAATAATCAAGTGTACGTGTGTCTGTGTTGGCTAAGGAGTTCGGCGCTGCCGAAAATGATGATCAGCAGCATCCGAAAAAAGAAAGATCATCTTAAAGTCACTGATGTGGCTAAAGGATCTTGTGTGTTTAGCAAACAAAGGCCACAAATATTAGAGGAAGTGGTGAAACTTTTGCTTATTTTCATAAATGAGAAACAGCTAGCAGGGGACAGTCTTAGCCAAGATACGATTTGTGGCAAAGCAAGACAATTGTATGGAGATTTGATCAAAAAAAAAAGATCCTAGCATTGCTCCTGAAGAGTTTGATTTTAAAGCAAGGTGAGGATGGTTCGAAAAGTTTAGGAAAAGAAGTGGGATCTGTGCAATGTTTCCATTGTAAAATGTCGAAGACATCCAAGTGCCTCCAGAAATATAAGAACATTTTCCGTGCTGTGGGAGCATGCATCATTATTGAAATTATTATGGATGTGGGTAAAACATCGCCTATGGTGTCTACAGTTGTAGTCAGCGCAGCTGTGCTCGAGTGTAAAAATGGACAGCTCCCGATATTGTGCCGACTTAAGACTTGATTCGCTTGAAGGGGAATTTCGTCCATCTCTCTGCGCCAAACTGGGCGTCCCAGCATACTGAGGGCGTTTCCTTTAACATTCGCCCAGCGCACCACAATTCAGTGGCTGAAAATTGACTAAACTTCACAGCCGCTGGAACCGCATCTAAGTATTGACGCAGGGAATGTGATGTGATTTCTGTGAATTTGATAGAGGTGCAGGCAGACATTTTCTGAGCTCTGTGGATGACATGACAACAGCGTGTATTGAATTCCCTGAATCATTCCAGATATTAATTCACGGAACACATTATTTTATTATCATCTTCATTACATACTTTGTATTTATAAAATCATCTCACTGGCCACAGCACAGCTATGAAGTGTGGGGGAAGGGCCAGGGGTATTACACATGGACACATGTACGTTCTGAGTGGAAGGGCGTTTCCCCGTGCCCACTTCACACATATCTGCTCCCCTTATAGGCAACTTTACATCATCTACCAATGGAAGTCTGCTTGCAGTTACACTCCGCATGCGGGGCATATAAAGGGAATAAGAAGAGCCGCTTTGACAGGAAAACAAATTGACTGTGGTCGTGCCCACAATGATGCAAAACGCCTATTTTAAAATGCGCCACACGGCAGCGGTTTACTTAGTTCTTTCAAAATAAAGCTTAGTCTAGACCGCCCATGCAGAGATTAACACCGTGCCTCACGCCAGACTTGCACTGGGCATGAAAATAGAGGCCTATGTGTCTAAATTGAAACGTATGCAGACGTGTCCTGTTCTGTAATGGAGGTGGGTGAACAATGCTGAATGATGTGCTCGCACATCGGGCCATGATTTAGTGATGTAACTACCTTTGGTAGTTAGATAATCGGTTTAACCTAGTGTTGTATGACTTTTTTTTTTCGATGCATTTTAGAACAATTGCACCCAAGAAGAGTGGCATTAAACGTATGTGCAAGGATTTAAAACACTTCAATATTAATTGAAATGATACACTGACACTGATACTACATACAGTATGTCATTTATTTCTTGGTTTCTTTCAAACATGAACTAATTCTTTTAAAAATCACTTGAAATTTTACCACTTACAAGGGAAGTTTCCTGTTTAAAAAAAACAAAACAAACAAAAAACAACACTTTGTGGTGTGCAGTATGTTAATACTGTCTGTATAACCCGACAGAATAATATTATTCAAAAAAATCTTTGAGGAGGAAAAAAAAATCTGTTTTATGCCACTCGTTTTATTTTCAAATATTATTTTTCAACTATTCACGGCACCACAAGAATAGCTTCAGAGACAGTAGAGCCATAAGACGTGGTCGAGGGGTGTTGTGCAAACGCGCAGGCTAGCAATGTTGTTGTCAGAGTTACCTTTACCTCCGGTTAGCAACAAAATTTAAATAGAAGGAATCGGACAGCTCTCAAGACAAAACAAGACAAACAACTCAGCACTCGATCATGAATAAGTTATGCTATGTAGCAGCTGTGGTTAAGAAGGACTTATTTGTGTGTATATACGAACTGTGCAGGTCTCGTACCCACTCGTGCTCGGGAGGGGCATGGCTTTGGTCAGATACTTAAGGAGAGGAAGTGCTTTGGGGTGGTGACGTTAGGCTACATTAAAATCTTGCAATCGGTTTGAAAACTTCAAACTCCCCCTTTAAGTCATACACCTATATGTGTTTTTGACAGGGGAAACTGTTTCTCACCAAACTCATCCAACCATGCATTATGGACCTTGCTCTGTGTGCTAGAGCATAATCAGGCTGGAACCCAAACTGTACTCAAAAAATTGGAGGCATATAAGATGGAGGTGATTGGATTTTAGAAGTGCTTCAGTTAACCAGCAGCTCTAATACTTTTGCAACTGGGCTTGCATGCACAAATTTGTGTGTATTGCATTGGATATCCAAGTGGGAATGCACTTGCCATTTCTTTTATTCATTTCATTTATTTATTTATTTAAATTGTTGTGGGAAGAATAATAGTTTTTTTGGCCGCTCATAATACTGTAAAACATGACATTTTGCCAGATACCTTTTTTCACATAAAATATGGTCTGGTGCGGTTTGATCAGCAAGCATCTCTCTTGCGCTGTTGCATGCTCAGCAATTGGGCTAGACAGGAGGGAATTTTTTTGCCGATTATGACACCAGTTTTT
Organism: Hippocampus kuda; assembly: GCA_901007745.1. Taxonomy (NCBI): domain Eukaryota; kingdom Metazoa; phylum Chordata; class Actinopteri; order Syngnathiformes; family Syngnathidae; genus Hippocampus; species Hippocampus kuda. Next base: position 6,349 of record CAAKHF010010179.1, on the reverse strand, counting down.
ACAAGTTCTTTAGTCAATCACATGAAAGACAGAACATAAAGACAGTCTTCATTTTAGTGCTAATCGAGACAATTCTTTATTTTGCTCTCTCTTGTGGTTATATAAGTGGCCGGGTAATATTCAGTTGTTGATATGTATGTGTGTGTGTGGTTTTTGAGGCACAAATGTATCCACCTAGTACTCTTAGCTTGAAGTTCGTCGAAATCAACAGTTTAATTGGACAACAATATACATATGATGTTTGAACCACCAGCGCCCACGCGTTACTTAATGTATACATTTCATTTCAGTATACTGTATGATGCAGTGGGCTGGATTATAGCTTGACTCTAGTCACAGGATATAATTAAATCTTCAGTGGTATATGGAGACAGGAGCCCTGCAGCAGGCACAAGGCTAATAGTAACTTTTCCAAGGATTGCTGTCACTTCTGCCTTTTTCCAAAGACCACACACACATACTCACACAGTTCTTGTTTTGCCTGTATTGCTGTAAAATCTTGCCGGTGGTTGCACAGTTGTGGATGTAAGACTCTGAGGCATAAAAAAAAAAAAGTCAGAGCAATTATATTTTAATCATAAATGTAAACAACAATATCACTTATCATTTTGAAAAATATAATACATACACTAATACGATAATACAAGAAAATGTTGAGCAGAGCCACTGACGTTTATTCAAATTTTATTTTGTATGAATGTCAATTTATTCATCTTTAGGAAGAAGTGTTTTAGTCGCACTTCAACGACCCCCCCCCCCCTCCGACCCCAAATATTCTTTATCCTCTGTGTAAAAAAACAACAACCAATATTACTGAGAGAGTAGCTCAGCCTCGAGCACACTGTATTCCAGGGTTTGGCAACCCAAAATGTTGAAAGAGCCATATAGGACAAAAAAAAAAACAACAAATATATCTGGAGCTGCAAAAAAAATTAAAAGCCTTCTATAAAACCTACAATGAAGGAAACATATGCTGTATGTATGTAGGAGACTGGACTGTCTCAGAATTGTTTGTTATTTATTCCTTTGTTTTGTGTTCACAAACGTCCCCATAGAATTTATTTTGTGATCTCCTCGCTTGATTTTCTGTTTTGATGAATTATTTTCGCTTGTCTTGGTGTCAGTGAAGTGATCATGAATTTCCGTTTTTCGCAGGCTGTCTTTGAATGCCTCTCGAGTTGAACGAGAAGAGAGAAGGCACGGAGTAGGATGTAGACGTGTATGTGTTTGTCAAGACTGTTAAAAGCATCAATAAAGTGTACGTTTTAAAAAAAAAAACAAGACCACAGCTCTCCTTTTTCGGAGCTGCAACATGTATCTTCTATTTGAGCTATATTAGCCTACTATCAAAATCTTTTTCCATTTTCAAAAATGTTTATAAGAGCTCCAGGGAGCCACTAGATGTCACTAAAGAGCCGCATGCGGCTCTGGAGCCGCGTGTTGCCGATCCCCGCTGTATTCGTATGCCTGTCTGAGATTGCAAATGGTGACCAAGGCATGCCTCCCAAAATGAGCAGCACTATTGAAGAAAGTGCGACAAAAACGGTCTAATGCACTTGTAAACCTTCATAGCTCAGTGAGATACGGCTTTAAACAGTGATTGGAGGAGGTGGTGGAGAATAGTTTTTCATTCCATCCATCCATCCATTTTCTAATCGGCTTAACCTCAAGCGTGCTGGAGCCTATCCCAGCCTTCTTTGGGCAGTAGGCGGGTTACACCCTGAACCGGTTGCTAGCCAATCGCAGGACACACATAGAAGAACAGCCATTTGCACTCACACTCGCATTTAGGGACAATTTATAGTGTTCCATTAAACTGCCACAAATGATTTTGGAATGTGGGAAGTAATCGGAGTACCAGGAGAAAACCCACGCAGACACGGGGAGAACATGCAAACTCCATACAGGAAGGCTAGTGCCGGAATCGAACCCTGCACTGTGAGGCGGACGTGCTAACCCAGTCGGCCACTGTGTCACCCTATTGCAATACATCCATCCATTTTCCAACCCACAGGGCACACACAGACGAACAACCATCTGGGCTCGCACTCACAACTATGGATAATTTGGAGTGTTCCATAAACCTATCGTGCATGTTTTTGGAACGTGGGAGGAAACCGGAGTACCCAGAGAAAACCCGTGCAGGCCCGGGAGAACATACCAACTCTACACAGGAAGGTCGTAGCTGGGATTGAACCCACAACCTCTGGACTGTGAGGTCGATGCGCTAACCACTGGACCACTGGGCCGCCCTATTGCAATACATGTGAATGCAAATTAAAATTCTATCCATTTTTTTTCAATTGATCAATTCATTCGAAAAATATTCAATTGTAGCAGCCCTCTTTTTTTCACCATATTAAGGACTATCGGAGTGCCACTTGTGCACAACATTGAAAGGGAATGACAAGGGCTGTTTTGATTGGCGGGAAAACAAGTCTGCCGTGTTTATCCCCACAATGATGCACAGCACCTTTTTTTTATAATGCACCACATTGCACCGGCTTGCACGGGTCTGCGAAAAAAAACAAAACAAAAAAACAAAAACTTTGTCCAGTTCAGCCCATCCCTGCACAGATTTACAGCGTGCGTCATGCCAGACTTGCAATGAGCACGATAATAGATCTCCTCGTGTGAGAGGAATTGCAAGTGACCAAACGGAGAAAAAGAATAAAAGCAAGCTGAAGTGACTGCCAGATGAGAGAGAATGTGAAAATGGTGTACATCGGAGAGGGAGTCATAACTCATTCGCAATCAGCGATGCAGGGATGTGCATGTGGATTTTCCAATGGACAATGTAGCCTGTGCTCTGATTTACACAGAGGCCATCACTGTGGAAACAGATTAGTGACCTAAATCACAAGGTGCCGCTCAGGTATGTAAGAGAGTGAGTACTTTATGTCTGCACATTTGGATGCTTGTTGGTTGTGCTTGGGTTGGAGCTGCGAGTGCATTTTTATATATTATGATGTTTAATTTTTTAAAAAGAAAATAGAGACAGTGGCAGCATATTGGAGTCATTTTTTTGCACATCAGGAGGTTGTGGGTTCATTTAATTTAATGAATTAATTTAATTGGGTTCATTTAAGTGTGAATTGTAAAGCGGTTAGTATGTTATGCACTGTATTCCTGACAATTCACAGCCTCAGTATTAGAAAGCTTGCCTCTCCTCACCTCTATCATTGGGGAGAGGGGTGGGGGAGTTAAGAGGGAAGACAAACGCCTCAAAAGGAAAGAAGCTATCAGGCAAAAATCAGCCTGTTAGCGTCTAGCTTACTTTTCTTTGCGTTGCGTTTTTTGACCTGACCAACTCGAAATGATCTGATGAACGAATGGCACTAAGAGTTACTATTGGGATACACATTTTTTTCAAGAAAAACATTATTATTATTATCATCAATAATAATAAAAAAAAATTAAAAAACAAAAAACAATGAACTCCACTGACAGCATATTTCTTGTGTTTGTATTTCCTGCTCCTCATGATCTGAAGAACATTGTCCTGTAAAACCCGGAGCCAATTGGTAATGGCTATGAAAAAAATTCAGAGCAGTCGAGGGTGAGAGGTAAGCTCAAACACAGCTCAGGATCCAGTTCGCATCTGTCAATTAAGTGTTTCACAGGATGGCTTCTTGAAGCCCGTCCACTCATCTGTCACACAATTATAACAGCCTCTCCGCGCTTCCTGTGACAGTCATCATAAATTATTGAGTTTGTATCTGATGTGTTTTGTGAAGCACTTTGGTTGCTTTTTAAGCATGAAAGGCGCCCTGATAAATACATGCTTGATTGAATGATTCATGATTTCTGTGTGTGCAAACATGTTGACTAGATGATTTAGAAACTAGCCACAAAAAAAACAACCAACCAAACAAACAAAGCATGACCACGAGACACAAATTCTGCATACTATTCCTCACCATCAATTCTCTATAATAATATGTTATAAATTATGGCAACGATATTTGTTATCCTATGAAAAACATGATAAAAGAGTGATATGTGGGGCTTTTCATTTCTAAGACGTGAGTATAAAAGTTGCAATGGAAACTATATTAAATGTTGATCAACATTCGTAAACCCCACACCTTTTGATGATGATAATCGTTATTCCAAATTATTGGCTTGTAAATATTAGTAAAATAACTTAAAACAGCAGATGATTGTAACAGATTTCAAAAGCAGGAAAAAGCAGCCAAAATTACACTAGTCCCCGTTTGTCAAAATTGAACTTAGTTGACGAAAGGCATGGATGGCCGTTATTGCCTTGGGACCCAAATGATGAGGGCCCTGGGCTGAGCTATCTCGCAAGAATTACTCATGCACGACCTGTTGACCAATCACACTTCATACGTCAGTCGTCGGAATATGCTTCCGGTTGACACACTGCGGAGCGTAATAAGTTCATTCAGCACCGGGGCTCTTTTCAAGGGCCCGACCGAATAATCAGCCGGCCGATTATGGCCCGAAAAACATCCGCCAAAATAGTCGGCCAAATGACCGATGTTTGCCAATAGTTTTACATTAATACACTCGAACAGTTTGCAGCCTTTTTTCACACTGGTTTCATCTTTTATCACACATATTTATACAAAAAGCTTTTGTCCTTAAGGTCAGTCTGTGAGCCTGTCGCTCAAACTCAACCAATTATTTTTGCTTGTTTCAACCCGTCAAAGCAATTTGACCCATGATTTTTTTTTCAACATCCGGAACAGTCGGTGTTGCGGGGCGTAAGGAGTTAGCGCTCAGTTTCACGTGAAGCGAGGGCTTTTTACTTCTGATCCATTTGATGGCTGTGGAGCAATGTTATGTACCTAACATAGCAATGGAGTCATGACCAGTGCACACAGCGATTCATAAACACCTCATTTACAGTGCATGTGATGTTTTCAATGCGTCCAGTCCTCAATCTGTGATTTGGATAACAAAAACACACTCATCGAGAGGCTTTAAATGCAAAGGCTGGCAGTTGCAGTCATGGCCTTAGGGTGTCTCACTTCATACTTCGTCCATGCAATCGGACTTGACAGCAGAGGAATTAGTTGGTAACAAATGAAAACAATAGAGATGTCTTTTTGTGTTATAGCATGCCCATGTATCTCTATTGAGCTGAGGGATTGGAGCTGCAGGCAACAGTGTATCTGGCCGGATTGGCCCAGGGGACTTTAAGTGAGATTGTATTGGTATAATGGTCATACTGCACTTTCTTGTTACATTAAAAAAAAAAAAAAAAGAGTTCAGTAGAGTTCCTAAACAATCAAGGCACAGTTTGTGTACTTGAAAAGTGGTAGAATAATTTGGTGTTCATTGGGTGTTAGACTAACCTCTTACCCAAAAGTACTTCCAATAAATCACCCCATGTGTGTGTGTGTGTGTGTGTGTGTGTGTGTGTGTGTGAATGACTGTAATACATCAAATTACGGCAGTTACTTAAGTATTGTGTGCTCTTGTAAGGCACTGATTATTGAACGCAAGAATGGGGGAACAGCTGGCACATCCAGTCTTGAAACATTCGTAGTTTTAATGTCTTCTAGCCGTGACTTGAAGCCATAACACTTGCTCACAATCAACTTAGCCTATGGTCACAGTCACACTGCAGGTCAGTTCAGATTTTTTGCCCACGTCTGACATCCATCCATCCATCCATTTTCTGAACCGCTTTATCCTCACAAGGTTCACGGGAGGTGCTGGAGGCAGTAGGCGGGAGACACCCTGAACTGGTTGTCATGTCTGATGTGTCCAAAATTTTATTCATGCAACGTAAACAGCATTATTCAGATTTAAAATATATATATATATATATATATATATATATATATATATATATATATATATATATATATATATATATATATATATATATATATATATATATATATATATATATATATATATATATATAGGGGCGGCCCGGTAGTCCAGTGGTTAGCACGTCGACTACACAGTGCAGAGGTACCGGGTTCGATTCCAGCTCCGGCCTCCCTGTGTGGAGTTTGCATGTTCTCCCCGGGCCTGCGTGGGTTTTCTCCGGGTGCTCCGGGTTCCTCCCACATTCCCAAAACATGCATGGCAGGCTGATTGAACACTCTAAATTGTCCCTAGGTGTGAGTGCGGGCGTGCATGGTTGTTTGTCTCTGTGTGCCCTGCAATTGGCTGGCAACCAATTCAGGGTGTCCCCTGCCTACTGCCCGAAGACAGCTGGGATAGGCTCCAGCACCCCCCGCGACCCTAATGAGGATGAAGCGGTTCGGAAGATGAATGAATGAATGAATATATATATATATATATATATATATATATATATATATATATATATATATATATAATAATTATATATAATAGTTTTACA
>CAAKHF010010177.1:0-14763 GCA_901007745.1 Hippocampus kuda | reverse complement strand
TGACAGTGTCAGACAAGGGCACATTACTTTGAATTTTCCCCTAGGCCTAATACTTCCAAGTGTTTCCCGTGTGCGACTATAGGTTAGTTTGGCTGATATTACATTTGGCAAATGGGATGTACTACCATGCTCATTTTGGAAGTCTTACTCTCTCTTCTGCTCGCAGGCCTTGGTGTAAAACAATGGCTATTGTTGAATTGTGGCCTTGCCTCATTGTAAGATTTTTAGCAGAAGAAAAACAAAACGAGTTGAAGGCGGAATATGTGAACTCTTGAAGACCCGGACATTGCAGAAAGACTAACTGCCGGCAAAGACTCAAAAAAAATAGAAGTATTGTTTGGCTGAGCTCCCGACATGCCCTGGTACAGACATCGCCACGCTGGTTCTCATTTTGCTCTGCGAAAGGCCTTCAAAGCTGAGGTCATTCCACTCATAGTTCATTTTTTTCTGATAATGACAAAAAGCAGGTCTGGACTAGTCTGTGAGAAGATTATAAACACACTTTCTGACCCCAATAAAACATCATTTACACCAGCTATAAATACAGTGCCATAAAAAAAGTATTTGCCCCTTTCCTGATTTCTGTGTTCTTTGCTCTTTGCATATTTAGCACACACAAAATTTCAGTTCAAGCCAATTTTAATGTCACACAGAGACAACAAAAGGAAATACAAAATGCTGTTTCTAAATTCCAATTCAATTTATATTTAGACACAAAAAAAAATCCCAAACTACCTGTCCCTATGTGAAAAAGTAATTGCCCCCTGAACCTAATAATGGGTTGTGCCACCCCTGAGAGCAATAACTGAAATGAAGCGTTTGCAATAATTGGTGAGGAGTCTTTCACATCGCTTTGGAAAAATTTTGGCTCACTCTTCGCAGAATTGCTTCAACTCCGCCATATTGGAGGGTTTTCTAGCATGAACTGCCCATTTAAGGTCATACCACAGCATCTCAATTGGATTCAAATCCAAACTTTGACAAGGCCACTCCAAAAGCTTATTTATTTTTTTTTTTTAGTGGTGGACTTGCTGGTGTTTTTCGGATCGTTGTGCTGCTGCATGATGCAATAGCGCTTGAGTTTGAGGGCGCAAATTTATAGTCTTGACATTCTCCTTCTGGATTTTCTGGAAGACAGCAGAATTCATTGTTCCACCGATCACAGCAAGTTGTCCTGGTCCTGAGGGAGTAAAGCAGCCACCGACCATCACACTGCCACCAAGTATGCCCTCATTCGTATACATTTATATTGGACAGTTGCTTAAAATGAAGGAGCAACCCATAGAAATGTGCTAATTCAACCACTAATCCCACTTTTATGTTGTCAATAATATTGGAGAAGTTGAAGAAGGATCTTGAGATTTCTGTCCCATTATCTATTCCTTATTCATTATTTTTTCCGGGTAAGCTGTGTACGCTGAACCACCATACCAACAGATTGCACGTAACAGATTTCTCCAAGTGCCCACAGTCCTCGCAGTCAATTATTTACACATTTCTGCTACGAGGCTTCAATACGAAGGGCCGTCACACCCATCTATTCCATATCAGTCGTGAACTGTAACATAGCTCATATCAGTGCTCTGCTCATCGCTGACACATTTGACTTTGGTCTCAATTTCATCTCTTTGTTTCTTGGCATTTGTAGAGATGTTTGACAAACAGCCCTACGAGAGTCCACCTGTGTACACCCCACCATCCAACAATGGGTTTGGAGCACCAGGCAGCTTCCATGCTCCTCTGAGTGATTACAACGCTTACCCTCCTCTGCCGGGATCTTACTACGTTGAGGACAAGCCACAGCACTTCTACAAATGGTTGTCGCCTCCGGGGATTGTGAAAGCCATGATGGCTTTTGTCATCGTGATGTGTTTGGCCATATTCTCCTGTGTGGCCTCCACTCTCATGTGGGACATGCAGTATGCAAATGGAATGGGACTAGGAATGGGCTATGGCTATGGATCTGGCTACGGTGGCGGATATGGAGGAGGCAGCTACGGCTCAGGATACGGTGGCTTCGGCAGTTATGGAGGCTATGGCAGCTACCAGGGTTCCTACATTTCCCCATACTCAGCCAAAACGGCAATGATTGCCATGGCAGCCATCAACTTCATCGGGGCATTGGCTTTCTTCATTGCCAGTTTCTCCAAAGCTTCCGCCATCCGCAGCAGGAAGTACTTTCTGGCCGTCCTGATTGCCAGTATCATCATGGCTATCCTACAGGTAAGAGTCAGTCACACGCATGCAAGCAGAACTACCACCATTGAAAAGAAAAACAAGACTGATCTAAGTTGAATGTATTCGATGATCAAACCAGAAGTAATGTTAAATTATGAGATCGTGACTAAAGACTGGATGCCACAGTGGCCAGAATAAGACCTCTTGGCCAGAGTGTTACAATTAAAGTGATAGTTTTGCGCGGTTAATGATTTAGAACAAAGGCAACAACACAGACTGTACAGCGGCAAATATTCCCCAAAGACTGGACCTTGATTTGAGCACAACTCGGCACAAGGCGATCTAACTACTGTAATTGCGATGTCACAATCGCAAGAAATGCTTGGGTTGTGTCTTTTATTTACACAATACAATACTTCTTTATTCATATGACGCTTTCACAACAGCTTTAACAAAGGGCTTTCCAGAACATTCATTCATTCATTCATCTTCCGAACCGCTTTATCCTCACTAGGGTCGCGGGGGGTGCTGGAGCCGATCCCAGCTGTCTTCGGGCAGTAGGCGGGGGACACCCTGAATTGGTTGCCAGCCAATCGCAGGGCACACAGAGACAAACAACCATGCACGCTCACACTCACACCTAGGGACAATTTAGAGTGCACAATCCGCCTGCCATGCATGTTTTTGGAATGTGGGAGGAAACCGGAGCACCCGGAGAAAACCCACGCAGACCCGGGGAGAACATGCAAACTCCACACAGGGAGGCCGGAGCTGGAATCGAACCCGGTACCTCTGCACTGTGAAGTCGACTTGCTAACCACTGGACTACCGGGCCGCCCGCTTTCCAGAACATTTGACATAAAATAATACAACAGAACACATAATACATCGTAACAACTACGTCCTTGCGCATACTGTACGTCTTGTTGTTTGAAGTGTTTATAGATGACAAAGAAGAGAATCAAGGTCTCCTTTCACGTGGTTCAGAGTCGTCATGATCAGAGAATGTCTAAATTAATCTACACAGTAATGTTGTAGTCAAGACCACACCAATTGAGACCAATACATTACTGAGACTTGAGTCAAGTAAAAGAAAAATCACAACCAAAAAAAAAAACCCCAAAATGACCAGTATCTTTTTTTTGTTCCATTACGTTTGCACCAAAAACAAATTCTGCTATCTTGTTTTGAAAATAATACAATGAAGCAAATCTTGTGGCACTTGAGGCGACACAGAGCAGGACAGCGCTTACATTCTGCGTTTCTCACCAATCACAGGTCGCACCTGGTCTTGATAAAAAATGTACAAATGTTTTCTGTACAATATAAAGGTCATAATTATGAATGTGTAGCGATACAATTGTAACTTATTATTTTGTTTACAAGTTGCATTTCCTCATTTTAAAAATGTGTAACATATGTATATACGTAGGATTTTGTTCGAACTAGACAAGATGAATTTTCTAAATACAATAAAAATAAAATGGAACAAAGTTGAAGTTAGCATGTTGGCTTGACCCTCGGCAAGCGTACTAATTTCCCATATGGTCCCTTTTGCAAAATGAATTGCCCACTCCTGCTTTTGATATAGGAGTTGTTTTTACCGTCGTCTCGGCCTCCAAACTGTTTGACTATTTGGAGTTAAATTGCTTTTGTTAAATGTTATGTATGAGGAGTTGGGTTCTAAATCTGCTCCATGTAGTCGGCACCTTGACAGTAATATATTGACATGACTTGAACTTGTTTACGAGTCTCAATCAGTTGTTCTTTTAGTGTACATTTCTTGTGTTCCATTCAGAGTTTCACTCACAAGATTTTCATGTCCTAGATTCTGTGTTCCTCCAAAGTATTTCTATGATAATAACATAATAAAATGCATCATGTCAGAATAAGATTGAAGGCGGTGTGAGATGTTTTTGCTCTCAATCCAAGAGTGTTAAACACAGCGTAATGATCAACTTTGTATGTTTCAGGGCATCATAAACATTGTGTATATAGTTGGAGTAAACCCCATGGCCCAGGGAACGTCCAATGTGATGTACAACCCCATGCTCATGATGTGTCAGAGCCTCTACCAGACGGGCTATTCTCAGATGGGAGGTGTGGGAGGCTTCCCCCTATACAACCAGTACCTCTACCATTACTGCTTTGTGGACCCTCAAGAGGTTTGGGTTTCTTTTTTTTCTTTTTCTTTTCTGGATTGGCTTCAGGCATGTTTGTGGTAGTTACCATCCATCCATCCATCCATCCATTTTCCGATCCTCACAAGGGTCACGGGGGGTGCTGGAGCCTAACTCAGCCATCTTCAGGCAATAGGCGGGGGACACCCTGAACCGGTTGCCAGCCAATCGGAGAGCACCCACAGGCGAACAAGCACCCGCGCTCACACTCACACCACGGGACAATTTAGAGTGTTCAATCAGCCTGCCATGCATGTTTTTGGAATGTGGGAGGAAACCGGAGTACCCAGAGAAAACCCTCGCAGGCCCAGGCAGAACATGCAAATTCCACACAGGGAGGCCGGAGCTGGAATTGAACCCTGTACCTCTGCACTGTGAGGTCAACGTGCTAACCACTGGTCCGCCGTGATAGTTACCTTTTTTGTTTTTTGTTCTTTTCGCAACTGTTTGCTACTTGTTATTGTACAGAGAAACACGAGCGGTAACATTTTGTATGTATTTGTACACTCATATCAGGTCAGACGCTCTTTGTGGTACATCTTATCTTTGAAACCTTCTGATTTGACTCCCATGTCCCTGATTTTGTAGGGAGTCGCCATGGTGTGTGGATTCCTGATGGTGATCGCTCTGGCTGTCGCCGCGTTCTATGCAAGCAAAACTAGAGGGAAGATCTGGCGTTATGGAAAGCCCAACATCTTCTGGGATGAGCCTCTGATTGGTGGGAAGGCAACGGAGGGCAGAGATGTCGAGGAATGGGTAAGAGACAAGCGCTTGGTGGTCACAGTTGCATCACGTTGAACTGATGACTACAAATCATATTTGACCCTAATTGACCCGGAGTTCTTAACTTCTTTATCTGTAGTCAAGGGAATGGGGTCAGGGATTTTAATCTAGCCTTGATGGAATGTTCCATTACTCGTTTTGCTATGACAAGTAGATGAAGTTAAAAAAAAAAAAAGACATATGCTTCCCAATATGAATCCAAAGTGTTTAGCTTGTTGCATGTGACGGATTAGTCTCATTCGAGTTAAACAATGCAAAGTGAGTCAGTCCCGTTAGGTATCACATCATCATTTCTAAGATATAATGGAGGTGACCGTCTGTACGCAACAGGGTGACGCTCCGTGACTTTTTTCAATATGCTTTCGTGCCTGTTATGATTGTATCATTTTGTTAGTGTTTCCTCTGGTGACTGACTTGGTTCAGTCATGGCTGTTAGCGCTCAGTGAATGTTTGTTCATGGTCTACTGCCTGGTTTCACTCAGATTAATCATTAGCTTAGAAGATAGTAAGCAAGCAGGTGGTTTCTACAGAGTTTCATAAACGTCAACAACACTCCTAATAGACTCTTACCTGAAATGGGGATTGATGATTGACTTGATGTGTCACGATTCTAGTAATATCTTTCCCAGTTTGAATGACAATGAGGGCTCTTGGTATGCTTTGACACTCCATCTCAGGTCTGTTATGTTAAAAAAAAGTGTGGAAAGTTGCTGTTGCTGTGGTGGAAGGTTCACATTTCAAAGTTTTCTGAACTATCCGAGTTTGTGTTTTAACAATTTAACAGTAATGCTTTCCACTAACCGTTGTTTAGGTTGGGGCTTGGGTTGTTTAGATGTCTACAGTGTGCACAAGTTGTCATTCCTCATTATTCAATCAGGACTCAATTATTGCCTCAGTGCATCTGATATCGCCTTTCGTGGTAATGTTATTTCTTGATATCTCTGTATATTCTTTCATAGTTTTTGCACCACATGCACAGCAGTGTCACACAGTTAGTCATCAGGCTTGGTTTGAAACTGGACCAACACACTGAGGATGACCTCACACACTGGCCTCATTCTGCTCAGCTTGGGCCCCATTGTGTTTAATCGATGAGGTCACTGGTGGTGTCAGTGTGCTGGTAAGACAGAGATATTGGATGGGGCTGGTCTTCAACTTATATTCAAATGTACAAATACATTATTGTAGTTTGTTGGGCTACATATAGTTCGGTCAAGCCTAATTTTTAGTTTTCTACTTGGGTTTGCATATTGCGCGTTGTAGATGCATCATGTAGAATGGCTTACAATGACAAGATGTAGTCAAGGTGAAGGTCAAGGTCATCTTTATTGTCAAATGTGCTTTATGTATGACATGCAGCATAAATGAAATTTCTTCCTCTCAATCCTCCTCAGTGCAAACATGCTGTGCATTAAACACACAGCTAAGACAAGATAGCAGCTAATGTAATGTAATGTGAACAGTATAAACAGTAATCTATCATTTTTAAAATGGCGTCGATGAGGGTGGAGTGATAAACATGGCAGATTTATGTGCGGGCAGCGTGGGATTAGTTCCCCCTCAGTGACGGTTTAAATATGTGTGTGAATGGTTGTTTGTCTCAATATGTGCCCTGCGACTTGACTTGGAATAGGCTCCAGCAACTCCCTGCGACCCTGTTCAGGTTAAGTGGTGTTAAATGGATGGATGGATTTTTAAAATGTCAGTGTTTTCAAAATAATTCTTGCATCCAACTCTAGATTGCCGTAATTTCCAATACTAGCTCTCTCACACACTCCTCTGCTGTGTCTCTGTTTTCTTTGCTCCACCCCCAATATGGGAATCTAGCACTATCTATTCCAGTTTTACTTTCTTTCTTTCTTTACTTCACCACGTTCAAATGGCAGACTTTTTTTTTTAACCGATCTTGCAGTTATATTCATCATAGCAGCACTGGTTTAGTTCTGCTCAGTCAGAGGACATTTTTGGGATTTTTGTATGAGGGGTGCCCTTCAAATAGAATTCTCCTACAGCAGCTGCAAGGCAGGAAGCTGTACTTCACCTGACTACTTCACAGACTGTTATTATTATTTTGGGGGGATGGGCTGATATCGGCTTCTGCTTTGTCTCTTCGGGAAATTTCCAATATTATAGTCTATTTAGAAATAGCATCATGGTTTCATAAGAGTTGCATATCATCTAAAGGAGGAGCATTAAAAAAAACTAAGCAACAGTGTGAAATGTAAACAACTATTAAATACCACAGATTATAGTCAGAACATACTGCGTAAACTTTACAGATTTCATGCATTGTAACCATACTCATTTCATAATCATTGCTAAAACGACAGAAACAGCGACTGGTAGACCACAATGTGAGAATGTCCTTAGTTCGGGATCTTAGAGTGGAAAAATACTCAAAAGTAAATGCATTTATATGACCAATATCATTTTATCCACATAGCCAGCCAAATATGTGAAGTAAACAAATAATTGGTTCATTTAGAATTATATTTGAGCAGTTTGAGGTTGGTTGAGTTCACTTAACCGACTCAAGATGAGTGAACCAAGCATATCACTTCAACAGCAGTGAGTAGCTGCACCATGCTGGCCAATTATGTGCCTGAGTGCTGTCTTCGACATGGAGCACTAATTACCGAGCTGGTCTTTCTTGGGCTAGAATAGTGTGTTTGTCTTTTTAAATCAAACGAAAATACTCACACATACAGAATGCGGTCAAAAGTAAAGGCCATGCTGTTGTTAGTAAGACGCTAGTGGGTGACAAATGTCACCGTTAGAACATAACCTACGAGTTGTACAGTATGTCGTATAGTGGTGAACACAGGTTTCAAGTAGGATGTCAGTTCGGAAAGGAACCTCGGTTTACAGTCTTTGGGAATGTGATGTTTATGTTGTTCTGTCTGTTTTTCCTTCCTGTGTAGGTGAACAATGTGGAGGAAAACCGTAGTGTTCAGGATGCCCCAACCCTACTGGTGTCCGAGAAGGGAGGTGGTCTGCTCAATGCTTCAGCGAACAGTGTCATCTCCTATCCCCCGGCCAAGCTGGACAGCGGCTCTTTCAACGGGGACACCTACGACAACAATGAGTGGGTCCATTGCTCAACATCTCTCCTCCACCATGTGACTAGTCATGCGAAGTCTACTCTGTTTTGAAAAAAAAAAAAGAAAACATATTGCCCTACCCACAAAATGAGCTGTGCCTCTTGACCTTTGAACCAGTGTGGGATTATCTTTCCCTTGTTTTTCGCTCATGTTTATTGATTTTTGTTCTGGTGGCCATTTTACAACAAGTTGAGTGACAGTGCTTGGCAAATACATAATACAGATCCTTTATGATCTCAATGCTGAAGTTTACAAGCCACGACTGTAAACTCCTCCTGTCAGTTAGTAGTTGGTGTGTCCCTCACACAAAATAAACACTGTCTGCATGTTATTGACATCGTTCCACTGCTGGGTTTAGATTCCTTGACAAATCCGTTGGAAACCCACAAAGTCAGCCATGTTTCCTGCTTATGTTATGAAAACAACTGCAACCACCTCCCCTCCTGAAGGACCCCCCTACAAGGCGCAAAGGCTGATATTAGTGTGTGACCTATTATAATCCTTCGCGTAAACGGTCTTCTAGCTTTATTTGTTTCAGTTGCCTTATCTGGTACCATTTCGTTGGACACTTTGTGCAGCTAAAAAAAGGGCAAGACAACAGATGAGTCATCCTGCCATTTTTCCGATTCAACCACTGAGTGTTTTGATTTCATACTTTACTCACACCGACACTTGTCCACTTTAGTATTCCGGTTGACTCGCACGATCTGATGAAATAGCCTGCATTCATTCATATAAAGGGGGATTGAGGCCATTTGTTACAATTTATCCCTCAAACACAACTCTTAAAAAATGTTTCTTCTGTCTTTGTGATCGCCCCGAAAAATACTCCGAGAGGACCCCCTATCGAGCGTCAGAGGCTTTATCCCATGGGAGGACCAGCTCCAGTCCATCAGAGGAGACTGGCGGGGGCCGTAAACCCTCTGCGAACAGGGCCAAGCGACGCAGACGTAACCCTGACATGGACGAGTCTCAGTATGAGACTGAGTACACCACAGGAGCAGAGACAGGCAATGAGCTCGATACGGACGAGTGGGAGAGGTGAGCCATAAGCTTCCATTGTCACACGGGCAGGATTAGAGAGGTGCAGGTGACCTTAACTGAGAGAACATCATGGAGATTGCATATTTTGCTGCTCTCTCGGGACCAGGCCTTAATTCTCCACTTTGAATAAATGACAGTTGGATTAGAAAAGAAGCCTCTGCTTATAGCACTCCACAGCCAAAATATTTGTTTACAGAGGGAACAGATGGACATAGATGAGTATTTTATGACTTTGTCTGGCACAAGTAAAAAGCTGCACTGTACTGTATATTCTGTCCTGAGGATTAGTTAATCTCGTGAGGCATGAGGGAACTCGGCCAAAGGTACAAAGCAGTTCATGCTACTATTTATCCTGTGCATAGCCTTCAAATAGATATTCCATAGACAATTCTCTCTCTCTCTCACACACACACAATATTTTTCTTCATGTCTACTACAAATTCTTCCTTTAGATCAGGGGTCACCAACATGGTTCTCGCGGGTACCAGGTAGCCCGCCAGTGCTTGGGACATTGTGATTTGCTCGTAGAAATTACGATTTAAAAATGCAAACACTGGCAGTATTGTGAGACATTTTTAAACACACTCAAAGTCTGACAATTTAAATCAAGTATTAAAAATAACATGCTCATATTATTGAAGGTATTTTGGACAAATATGTTATTTCAGACGTGTATCAATTTGGTAGCCCTTCACACAATCGGTACACATGAAGTTGCTCTCACCCTCAAAAATGTTGGTGACACCTGCTTTAGATGAATTTAAAGTGCCTTTTGTCTTTCCTCCCAGCGTGTACCCTGACATTACATCTGATGAACAGCGTCACAACTATAAGTCCGAGTTTGATGCTGACCTCAGGGAGTACAAGCGCATGTGCGCAGACATGGACGATATCAACGATCAGATCAACAAACTCAGCAGGCAGTTGGACACGCTGGATGAGAACTCTGCTAACTACCAGGTGAGAGAGTAAAACGGACATAAATATTTCATTGGTTGGAGCAAATTTGACAAAAGAGGACCAAACAAAATGTATAAACAACATGGCAGTATTCATCACGTTTTTACTTACAAATTGACTGCTAATGATTAAAAAAATGTGTCCATTGAACAACATCGCACGTTTATGTGACGTGACACCACCACGAATATAACAAAAATATCTTCTTTTTTTTTCAGGGTGTAGCAGAGGAATATAATCATCTGAAAGACTTTAAGCGGGTCAGTAAGTGGTTTTAATTTGTGCGAAAATGATTCAATTGGTCTTTATTCTCATGAGAGAAGTCATTTGTTTCAAGATTAACGTAGCAGATTAATATATTTTTATGATACACTGAAAGAGAGCAGCACGGTGATTGACTGATAAGCGTGTTCCATCTCACAATGCAGAGGTGCCTTCCTGTGTGGAGTTTGTATGTCCTGCCTGCGTGGGTTTTGTCCGGGTACTCCGGTTTCCTCTCACATTCCAAAAACATTCTTGGTAGGTTAATTGAACACTTTAAATTGTCCCTAGGCATGATTGTGAGCGCAAATGGTTGTCTATATGTGCCCTGCGATATGCTGGCAAACAGTTCAGGATGGATAAAATTTTGTAAACAGTGTATCGTTTTCATTCCACTTCACAATTATGTTCTACTTTGTGTTTGTGTCTATCACATTGAATTGTAACAAAATCTATTCAAGGAGGCGATTGTAAGGTCACAAAATGTGCAAAGGTTCAAGTGCTTTGAATACTTTTTCAAGCCACCGGAGTTTCTTTGTCTCATTTGAGAAAACAGGTATTCCTCCTTTAGTTGCCATTTTGTGGTATGCTCTCGTCCACCCTCATAACTCTCTGTTGTCTCAATGGGGTTGATATCAGGGTAGGATTGAACACTATGAGTTTTTCTCCCTGTGAATACCCGTAGCATCCTCGGCTTTTGGATCAATTTGCTTAAATTAGCCTTGAGCAAGAACAAAGTTTCCTCTTACTTTTCAGACACCAGAGTACCAGTCTAAGAAGAAAGAGTGTCGCAGGCTGAGACACAAACTGTTCCACATCAAGCGCATGGTGAAGAACTACGACAAGAGCCACTCATAGACTTATGCCATCTTGACACCACTCTGCAACCACTCCAAAACGGTTCACCCATTCTCTGCTATGCTTGGACCACAGTTACTGGCTTACTGGAACAGACACTGACAATGTTCTCTGGACCTAGAAGAACATGCTTGCACCACAGGGAACATATTGGATATTGTATTGATGTAATAATAATCTACAATACTATTTTGCTATGATTTTATGCTAGTCATTTATGTGAAGGGAGCAGACAAATTACGCTTTTCTGGTTGCCTCACATTAACTAGAAAATACGCAACGATATTATTGAGAACATGTCACTTTTTAACCTTCACTCTGGTAATAATTTTTCCAACTCGTAAATTTTTTTCTAATTGAACTGGATGCTGAATACCAGAATCAGTGACACCAAAAAAGGGGACATTTTGGACCGCTTGTTGTACTGTAAATAATCTCAAGACTGTTTATTCTCCATGAATATTTCTGTGATGATTTCTGTGTTTATGTTCTGCAGGAGTCAAAGGAACAACCGTAAGTACTGCGTCTATTTCTGATGTCATCTTTGGACTGGAATTGTTTGTTCTCAAATAAGTTGTCATTTGAATTATACGCATTTCTAAAAAGAACAATGCCTGTGACTAATAACCTATGCAAATATTTGTATAAAGTTACTTCAAGGCCAATGAAGATGATGACATGTTTGTACGGATCAACGTAATGCATAATGTTACAATCAATTCCGGTGTGATCTGTTGTAAACATGTATGCTTTTCAAGAACATTGTTTTCTGTCTGATAAACGTTTTGTGAACCATTTATTTTTATATGAATTTTTAAAAACTATTACAAACCTTTGTAACTGACGAAAGTATTGAACTCATAAAACAATAAACGTTTCTAATTCTCTAAAAATGAATCAACTGAACGATTCTTTGAATCAGCCCACCTCATGGCTCACTGATGTGATGCTGGCAGGGACCAGGAAACCCCGAAAGACCGCTTGGGTAGCCCGCAGATTACTAGCTCACCAGGGACAGGGGTCTTAAATAATTTTATTTTTTTCGTGCTGCTATTCTAAACAAAGATCTGAGCTGCATCTAACCTTTTTTTTGTTGTTGCTATTTTAGAAAAACATTCTTGCGTTGGTGTGAATTTGGAAACAATTATTTGAAAACGTAATTCTTTAGTACTGTGAGTATCAGAGGTCATTAATGTAGTGTATCTGAGCAAGTCTTATTTTACGGAGCCTGTATGACACTAGTAGCCTGGGTATCCCTTTGCATTTTTAGTGCCTCATCGTTACTGCTCTCAAGTGGTAAATACCACTATAGAGGCCCTCTAGTGGTAGGTATGAAGTAAAGTCATTTGCAGTTTCCAACTACAAATGAAAATCCGTTTTCTTCACATGATAGTCAACTAGCTGTTATCCACATGAGTATGCATACATTCATTCAGTCATTTATTTTCCGATCCGCTTTATCCTCACAAGGGTCGCGGGTGGTGCTGGAGCCTATCCCAGCTGTCTTCAGGCAGTAAGCGGGGGACACCCTGAACTAGTTGCCAGCCAATCGCAGGGCACACAGAGATGAACAACCATCCGCTCTCACACTCACACGTAGGGACAATTTGGAGTGTTCAATCAATGTGGGAGGAAACCGGAGTACCTGGAGAAAACCCACACAGGCCCAGGTAGAACATGCAAACTCAACGCAGGGAGGCCGGAGCTGGGATCGAACCCATGACATCTGCACTGTGAGGTCGATGCGCTAACCACTTGCTCACCTGGTTGCCGTGATAGTTACCTTTGTTGCCAGTGTGCATACAAGATGGTTAAAACAGACTCACAAACATTTCATTTTATCTGCATTTAGTTTTAATTCGGCAAGGTCAAAGAAATACAAGTCATCATTTAAGCATAATGAAAAGAGCGCAGTGAAATCACTATAGTTTTAATTATGACCAAAAAAAAAAAAAAAAGATAAAGTTAAGAAGGTTTTGACCTTTTGAGGAAGTTGTGGTCTTTTGACAATTTGACAGATAATATAAAAATCAGAGAAAACAATCTGTTTGCATCATGTTCATGCATCACTTTGAGTCACCGTTTGTGATGTTAACAATATGGGAACATTTTAGTACCGACAAGTGCCTTGCGTTATCAAAGCTATCATTCTCTACAGTACCTTTAGTACCTTTTGTAAGGCCATGTTTGCTTTATGACACTGAATTACATCAAAATCTAAATGATCTACTGGTACCTTTTAGACAAAAGAAACATAAGGGTCGTTCGTACCTTTCTTTTATGAGCTACACAATTTTGGGTGCCTTCTTAAATTACATTTCAAAAGACAATGTGTCTACAAATCAAAGCACATGACTGTCTTTGGGAGAAAATGACATACATTCTTGTGAAGATGGACATTGATCCCTGTAAATTTACTCTTATAGCGCATTCATGGTTCAATGTACAATCTTTGTCTGAGAGAGTAAAACATGAGGTAATAATGGATATGACAATCTGGGAGCAATAGAATGTTTTCTTTTTTTTTTTAATATAAACTGCCTAACCTAATCAGCGTGCCATTTCCTACATACTGTATATTAAAACCACTCTTATTTGTGTGTGCAAAAAAGTATTTACATTTCGGCCACTTGGGGGCAGCAAATCCTTAATAAATGGGGGTGGGCAACTTCAGAAAGTGAATTGGAACAATATTTGAGGAGCAAATATTTTTTGATACACAACGGAACTGCCGTTAATTTTGAGCATTTATTTGATATTCTTGACATGTAGCCTAAGGTCCACATACTAGTAAGTTCTTTGTCCACACTCGTAGAACAATTGTGTCTTAGTGATCGTGTTTAGACGGACAACTTTGGCATATTTGTAGAACATCTACATAAAACTAATGGGGCAAAAATATGCCCACAAATTGACATCTACGCGCCATTAGCACAACGGTAGATGTTACTAATAGGATTTTATAACGTCACAAGTCATACTATTAACACACAGCTGTCAACTAGTGCACAGTTTTGCTTGCCTCGCTCGTGGCTTTTAGTTGTTCAAAAACAGTTGTTACTTTAGTGCGCTGAAGTGACGACAAAGAGCATTCCAGTACTTTTAGGTGGACATCGAATAAATGGTCAAGCGGTTTCCCATAGACGGGCTATAACAACCTGATACAATACATTTGGTAACAACTTTGATACAGTCTGAAGAGACCTGAAGCGACCCACTCAAGTTGATAATGTGGTGATGCTGTGGCTTCATTTGGACGAAGCAGACAATGTTCGCGCGCGCGCGCGCACACGCACGCACACACACACACACACACACACACACACACACACACACACACACACACACACACACACACACACACACGCACACACACACACACACACACACACACACAC
>CAAKHF010010168.1:34410-51183 GCA_901007745.1 Hippocampus kuda | reverse complement strand
CTTATGCCTTAACCCTTGTGGACCAAAACATCCCATAACAGGACTGTTGACATACTAACTAAAATGATGTCATGATCTATTAACATGTTGAAGGCGCTAACTTGTCCATATTGAATAGTCCAAATTCAATGTTTTTGTTTTTTACTTATATGCAGATGATAGTTACTTATACCCATAGCACAATACTGCTTTTTATTGCTTTGATGTCCATAGAGGGCATCAACCTCAATAAGTAAATAGAAACTATATATGTATGGATAGGTCTGATGCCACTGAACATTTTGAGTGGTCGCAAGAAAAAAAAAGGATTTCGAAATGACTTTGATATTACACTTCAAAGCCACCATTCCACGTTCCCCAGCGTATTCAATTTAAACTGTTCCTACTCACCTATAACGCCCTTCACAATCAGGCCCCTTCTTACCTTTCCGACCTTCTTTACCAATACACTCCTTCCCGCAATCTCCGCTCCTCTAACACAAACCTCCTCGCCATCCCCGTGACCAAGCTCAAAACCTGGGGGGACCGAGCCTTCTCTGTCGCCGCCCCCACCCTCTGGAACACTCTACCACAACACATCCGCAACTGTACTGACCTCCAATCTTTCAAATCTTCTCTCAAAACTCATCTGTTCCGCAATGCTTTTAACACCTTTTAATCGCTTTTACCCATTTATTTCTTTTATTCATCTAAATGTGCTTTTGTAAATTATGTATGTTTGTTTTAAGTGCACATTTTTATCTTGTGTTTTAGCTCTTGTAAAGTGTCTTTGAGTGTGATGAAAAGCGCTTTCAAATAAAATGTATTATTATTATTATTATTATTATTATTATTATGGTGCCTTTGTCCGATGTGTCGTTAAAAAAAATCAACGCATAAGGGTTAAATTGCAAATTTCCCCAGTGTGGGACAAATAAAGGTTAACTTATCTTAAAATGTATATGTAAATTTTGCAACCTCTGCTCGCATTTTTATGCTCTCCACTTCATCACTTGGATGCTAGTTGCTTCAAGGATTCGATGGGTTTGTTGTATTGCCTTCTATTTTGACGACACACCTTGCACAAGGGCTTCCTCCACGTCACTACAGCGACGAGGAGCAACTTCTCTCCTCAAAAAAGCTGCATCTTCGGAACATGATGCCAAGTCATGGCTTCCCATCATCTGCACATTTAGCTGCATGATGAGTCACTGTTGATTTCTCAATGCCAGCGTAAAAATGATTGAATTCACTTTTTGGGGTAGTGTTCTGTCATCATATGACTTGAAGGAAGCGGTGTCTGGGAACTCAAACTAGCTGGCTTTTTGGGGGGATTTCCTGGAAAGTTGTCATTTTTGACAACACGAGGATTTGGCAGAACATCGATGATATATTAGATCATTCTTTGCAGATTTAGCTCGTAGCATATTTCTAAATGTTGCCCATGGAGGCAAACTGTTTCCACATCTCCTTTTTTTTCTACAGGAACTGCGGACGATTGTGGAGACTGTGGGAAAACACCCGTCTCTGATCTGTGTAGGCTGGCCCAAGACAGAGATCAAGCACTGCTTAAAATACAGAAATAAGTTAAGAAAAGAAAAGATAAGAAAACCTTTATTTGTCTCACACTTGGGGAAATTTGCATTGTGTGCTCATGCTGCTGCTGCTGTTCCAGGTGGCCAGATCTTTGTATCACAAAAAGTTGAACACTGCAGGTTAGGGGGCTGCTGCTCATCTGCTGCCCAACCCCCCAACCCCCTCCCACGCTATCACACTGGCTCACAAGCACACCGTTCCTCCTCTGCCCTCGACATGGGACGCAAAGGCACTAGGCGGCAGGATGTCCACACCACCATAAGTGACCAGACATAAATGGCGAGAGTGATCCACAGGACGGTGGACAGAGGCGCCAGCTGTTCGTTTGGTTGCGCATTCGCTCACAGAGGCATGAAATTGGGTTGAACAGCACCTGCCAATACCCATTGCTGGAAACACAGTGCCACACTCCGTAGCTTCCATATCACACCGTATCTATTTGTACATACTGTGAAGCGACTTTCTTGTGGCTGTCAGTGCCCAATTAAGAACTGCTGGCTGGTCCTTCTACACTCAATATTAGTGTGAAGAGAGAGTGGCAACAACCGTCAGCAGCTTCCTTCGCCACTTTCCTGAGTCATCCTCAAATCTGGCGCACCCTTTGTGGAGATTAGATTCGAGATTAGAGGGGACAACAATCATGATCACAGCAGTACGACGAAGCACGAAACTAGCCAAGCCATTTCATTTTGCCTCCAAGAATTGGCTACCATGTGCCGACTAATGAAAGCATATTAACTCAAAGTCGGCACACAGCTGTCAGGAAATACAGTCGTGGCAACCACACACAAAACTTTGTTCCTGCTGCTGGCTGCGCTTGTTTCGAGAAGATAACCAGCATGCAATATCATTTTGTATTGCAAAGCAGACAGCATCCAGGAAAACACTTCAACCTCCGCTCATAGTTGAGTCTGTATGGCGGGGGTACAGAGGCCTGCAGACACAAGCGGCCACGCAAAAGACACATTTGAAGAGAAAGGCGGCACTGTGGCGGGCGAACGCGAAGGCACCGAGAGCAGCAGGCAGACGGCGCCGCCTGAATGCCCCCAGGCGGCCCTGTGATGAAGGCAAGTGAAAGGGTCCACGTTATGTGCAGACTTGCGAGGAATGGGGAGGGATGGAGGGGCTGGCTATGGTGGTTGGGGGGAGCAGGCAAGGGAGCAAGAGAGGAAGAAAGCGGGCAGAGGGGAAAAAAAAACAGCCAGTGAGCCACAAAGAGGGAAAGCGAGGCAAATGAAAAGTGACACTTTAATTCAGAGGGCTCCTTCTGCCTGAGTTATGATGAGATGTTTGTAAGCTGGCTTGTTCATGCATCTCCGCTGGCCCCCTCTCCCTCCTCTTACCGAGCGAACCCATGGTGCCAACCTGCCTGCACTGGAGTCACCGTGCAAGCGACAGCATCAGGACACCTGCCTCTGCTTTGACCCTCCCGTGCAAAATCTCCATCATCATCATCATCATCATCTCCCATGCAAAAAAAAAAATGCCTCTCCAAGTCCTCTTGCTACGATCATCCGGCCAAAGTCACCTGCTTAAATCTGGGAAGCAAAGGTAATAGCTTTGGCTTCACATTCACATTTTTCAACACTTAAGTGAACCCAACCACGGCGCGAATGTTGACTGAACAGTGTTCAGCCAAAGAGAAAAATCTAGAAAATAACCATGGAAACAGGCCAATATAATGTGACATCTTTCGAGAAGGCCGTCCAAGCTTTTTGAGTCTGGCACTGAAAAAAAATTGAAGAGTTTAAGAATAGAGACACACACAGGCAAGAGTGAACATGAAGGTTGGGGTCCCGAGTCAAGAGAATTCAGTTTGCTAAGCTGAATGTGTGTATACAAAGAGCTGGATGGCACACAGACAAAAAAAACAAACAAACAAAAAACAGATCTCACATTCTGAAAAGAGGCCCACTCCTTCAGTTGAGCTGAACTGAGTGTGCTTCATTTATTTATTTTTACTCATGGAATTTAAAACTTGTCAACAGAGAGCAAAATAAGCCACATCTGTACCGTATCACTTCCTTCCTTCGGGATATCGACAGCAGTGGATGTGTCGCTAAATGGTGCTGATTAGTCAAAAGACACTATGAGCAAGTCTTTATCATCTGCGGCCCAATGAAGCCTCCAATACATTTGCTTTTAAAAGCCACGTGTGAATATGAGCGCGAGGGATACCTCGGGTGGGCTCAGTCAGTGTTCACGCAGGACTCCAGAGGTTGCAGTCAAATATAGCGTCCGTTCAGTCGCTCAACAGCAAGTATTTGGGCCTCCTTCTTCATACCCTTTCACTGACTTAGGGCACAGAAACATTTCTGTCCTTGGAAGATCATATAATGTAGCCATTTTTAGCTGCCCAAATATGTTTGTGTTACTTGCAGCTCGATGGGCTGCTCGTCCCCACTGTCTCCCGAAATATCAAGGTTATGAATGGGCAAGGATAAATCTAAAATACCCACGTCAAACACCGCTCCAGGTTTGCCTTGTACCACTTTCCCCTCTCACCGAGACATTCGAGTCCAGTGATGGATTTATTTGCGGCATACACCATTAATCCTGCGTCCGTGCATGCCACTGCTGAATAATTGATCTCGGTACTACTGTAACTAAATCCGTCAAAAATAATGACAACCGGTCTTCTTTCTCTATCCCGCCTTATTTTTTTCACTGCAAACATCTTTAACAGCCAAGCTGTCTTGGAAAGAAAGAAAAATTGTTGGAGTGAGTTTTTCACCAGAGTGTGTGACCAATCTATTCAACCAGCAGATGGCGTCTCTCCCTGGCTGTTGATGAGGACTCAGATGTGGGAAGCTGGGCCAAAACAGAAGCTGGAGGTGAAAGGTCAGATGCTCGAGGACGCTTGACAATGCAGTCAAAAGCAGCAGCACCACAATAGCGTCGCGGCAAACATTCATTCCTCCCTCCTACCGGTGTCGGTCTTTTCTTTGTGTATTACATTTCAAATAGTAAGTACAGCATCTCTCCAAATGCCACATGCCATAAATCAGAAGGCAATAGAGCTGTCATCTGAGCAAACAGTAAGACCAGTTATCGTGAAAATGTTCTTGAGTTGCAATGCAGGCCCAGCCATGCGTATTGATGAGTGCAAAAGTGATCCATGGCACAAAGAACCTGACAATGTCCTATTTCTCTACAAACACGGACGCGTCACCACGCAGGTCAGGGCAAACAAAACAAAACAAAACCAAACAGCCCAATGTTTCTAATTTAAATATGTCTGAGGTGGTCTTTGTGGGTAACATCCAGCATACAGAATGTACCCCACTGTGGACTAAAATAGGCCGCCGTGTTGCAAAAGGGTGCCAGAATACAGCATTTCTGTCACACAACATGTGTTTTTGGGGAGGCAAAAAGGCCAATACGCCGTTGGCATTTGGCAGTCAAAACAGTGCTCAGCTGAGCGGGAAGAAAAGATCCACAAGACGCTGAACAACGTGCTCTGGTGCCGACCGCAGCTTGTGAAGAATGGCTTCACAAATAGCAGTCGGATGACGATGATGATATTCGAGCCATTTAATGACTTCTTGTGACAAATGGCGCACAATCAAGCGGCCGTTCAATCATACCGTGTGGCTCCCAGTGACATGAGGAAGATTTAGGTCAGTGATTGGAAAACCAGCTCCAGATTTGATTGGCGAGATGACATTGTTCAATGTCACGAGCGTGGTGTGAACATTTGCCATCGTTAGTCACATATTGCTGTCAGCTGTCCTGACCGCACATCAACTCGGCAATATTATTATCAGCTTCATGACACGTGTGCCTCATATAAAATGCAAAACAAAAAGTAGTCTCTGTGTTCTCGGCTTCTGAGCACATGTGATGGATCCAAAATATGTGCATAAACCCATGAGCAAGCTGTCATGTGACTCACGTGTCAATGCCTGTCACAGGACACAGAATGGGATTTGCATGGAAGTCTGCATGTCTGTCCAATACCTGACGACATGGTTTTTTTTTTTCCCCCCTTGTGCCCACGACACCTTTTACATCAGAACGAAGCACAAGAAGGACTTGGTATCAACACCATGAAATGAAAACCGTGCAAAGCCATTTCATGACACTGGTCAAGAAATCTTTTCAGATTTTTTTAATCAGAGATTCAATCAAATTTTTTGCGCTGCTTCCAAAGCTGCCCGTATATTTTTTTTCTCGAGCACAACAGGTTTTAAAAATAATAATAAAAATGACCATATAATCTGTCATGTACATGTCGTAGGAGTAGTCATATATTTACTACTATTTCTGAATGAAGGGTTCGGACCAGCAAGAGGTGGACTTTTTTTTTTCCTGAAATGTCATAGTTATGAATGACAACACATGGTAAAAATCTCTATTTCCTATTTTTTTTAATCGGTCAAACTTCAAAAGTAAATATGAAAAATTCTCAAAGATTTGATGTCCTAGAAAAAAAAGAAAAAGTACAGACATGTTTGAAATCAGCATCACAAATCTGTTTTGTGACACATAAATCCATCTCTGCTTCAAATTTGCTGTTGCCCAGTGATATTTGGGCAGATACATTTTCAAGCAATACAGTACTGTTCACAGGTCAGCGAGGAGGTGGGGCAGCAGATGATACTGTCGCCTGTCCAGGGCGTCGGCGCCGAGGGGCTTCCGGAAGCCCGTTAGCTCGCAAGCTACCTGGTGTGAAAACCCCCGCCATGACACAGAGGGATATATTGCAGCCAGTGCAGGATTTAAGCAGACATAATTCCACAGATCAAACATGTGTGGCCATGAGAAAGATTTGTGCTGTTCGATTGATCAATGAGCATGGCTTGAGTTCAGCATATTTAGCGCCAGAGTTGGCGAGTGGGCAAAAAGCTTGATTTTTCACAATTTTGAAGTGTCATTTTATATACGTGGAGATTTTTTTTTAATATCATGCAAACTTGGCAGGGTTGATAACGACACTCATCTCCGCGGTGTGTCAAATTCCGAAGCTGTTTTTATTTTGACTTTACAAGGACTTGAAGAGGTTTGCTGAGCAATGACGAGCCTGAACGCGACAACTGAGGCAAGCCTCCGTGCTCAAGCTGCTCTTAACATTAAAACACTCCAATGTGCCCTCCACTGTAACAAACAAAGTATGCTTTGCATATGGATGGCTCAGTGATGCCGAATAAGGACGAAGAGTGAGTTTAGATGAGGTCAAGAGAGGCCTGCAGCAATATAGCGCGCTGCAAGGCCCATAAAATGTTGTTCCAGCATTTGTGGGGAAGGTGGCGCTGAATGCTCAGAGTCTTTTAAGGAGGGTATGGAAAAAAAGCTGGGAAACGACACCATCTGTTTAATCTGAGCGAGCTGAGCTGAGTGATGCGATCTAATCAAAACATACGCCTCCTTTATTATAGCTCAGTTTTCATCTGAAGAACAAGTGTTGTGCGTCGACGCTTTGTGATACCTTCATCGTGCCTGCCAGAGCCGCACATCTCAGCTCAGATCGTCTCGAGTTGCCTTGTCGATGGCGGGCGCGGGGGTCCGTCTCGTTTCCCTGTGCTACACAGCCACTGAAATGTTCCATCAGCTGTTTTTGCAGAGCCCCCAGTGCTGTGCCCTATCTCGTTATGTGGGCGAGTTGTTTGGGGCTCTCCCGGTGCCAGATTGTCACACTGGCGGCGAGCATGAAGCCTCTCTGTGGGTTTGTGTGGCTGCGAGCGCTCCCTCTCTTGGATTCTTTTCACGCACTATTCCAATCCAGAGGTTGTCAAAATGAATTTCCCATTCAAATGTCATTGCGTCCCCTTGACTGTTGTAAATACATTGCTTGGATTTGGCTACATCTTTTCAAAGGGTGTCCATTGCTGAGGGTGCAATTTAATTAAGCTGGGAGCTTTGAACAGTTTGGTGACAGGGGAGTGAAAGTGAAATTTGCTAGCCAAACTGCACACTAATTAAATATTTGAAGGATGACAAACAGTGAGGACAAGACAGCACAAAAACTTTAGCAAAAGGCTTAAATGACATTTCATATATTTCCTGGCAGACACGAAATGACACCAGGAGGCAGATGGGAGTGCAGACAAGAGCTCCAGTGACTGAACCTGGCATACTTAATGGCTGTGTGGACCATTCTGGAGCCCGATACTGTGTTTCATGTTGTCTGAAATGTGAGCTTGTAGCCTCCCCTCAACAGCGCCTCCTCGTGCAATAAAAAATCTAATCAAATGACAGTTGGAAAGAGTCTTGTTTTCAAGCCATTGTACGAAAGGCTTGCACTTCTGACAAGCTGGCATTCTGTCAGAGGTGGGGAAGAATCACACATTAAAGGTGCAAGGCGCAAGGAAGTCTCCCGTCTTGTCATCCAAGTTTCAAGCAGGTCCCAAGTTACTGTGCAAAAAAAACCTAAATAGATAAAAATGAGTCACGTCCACACTAAATTGCAATTGCATTTGAATGCATTTGAATGGGTAAATGAATGAGGTTGTTGGAGGTTGTCGCTTTATGAAGTTCAGTCCACTGGCAAGGCGTTCACGGACGCATCGGGTGCAAGACGGATGACGTCTTGACCCAGTGTAGCACAGAAACAAATCCACCCACGTGAGGCAGTATCTATGTCCATGTCGCAATCAGGGTTTTTATAATGATCACTTCCCAGTCACTTAAGTCCGTGTTGTCTGTTGCTGTCTTGTCAGTTACATGCATAAGTGACATCAAGTTTTGTTGGCTTTTGACCAGGTATCAGTGAACTAAACTGTGGAGTCGGCTAACCTGACTGTGGCTTTCATAGTTGTTGGAGCCATTATCCCTGCAAAGGAGTTTTTTTTTGTTCGTATGTCATCTGCTGGCCAGTATGCGCATTGAGGTGTGCTTCCCTCATAGAGGTCAAGGGTTAAAACAAAGATGGTTGCCTCCAGTCAGCGGAAGTTTTTTGGATGCATGGAAGCAGGCCCTATCTGTCAGGCCAGGGCGGCCAGGGTTTTGGTGCGCTCAAAACAAAAAAATCCATTTTTTTTCAATGAAGAGGAAAACCAAATTGAAAAGTCAGATGAAAAGAATAAACTTCTTGAAAAGAGTAAGTCTGAGTCTCATGAGTCCAAAAATCATTACCCAAAAAGGGGCAAGTGACTTGAGTTAGGTCATGTGACGCAAGTCCACCTCTGCATACTGTTGGTCCAGTTGCAGTTGTTGCCTGGGATGAAAGGTGGCCAACAGAATTTGGGACATATGCGATGACTTTATATGGTGTTTTATTCATTCAGAGTTACCTGAATGTATTTTTATCACTTCGGCTCCAGTAATTTAACAGGCCAGTGACGTAGGAGATCCAGGATCACCATGGCAATGGCTACCTTACAAGCCAGTGGAGCAGCCACATGAATTGAAAGCTTTAAGATACAACTGTGGCATGGTTCTGTGTGCTGGACAATCGACCGATGAGAAGTCATGACTGATAGATGCTCGTTTCCATTTCATATGAGAAACAAACACGACAGCGCTTCGGAAGGTGGCTGCTGACGAAAATGGTACTTATCTCATGATGGCTGATCTTGGTTGCACGAGCGTGGAATACGCAAACGTATTCTGGAGAATGCAAATAACGACAGGCTATTATGAGCATCGGAGAGCAAGAGAGCGAGATTGAGACCGGCGCAAAGGAGAATGCGGAGGGGAGGAGTGTGTTAACGAGTGTGAGATGTGCTGATGTCGCTGTGTTTGTTCTGTAACAGAGTGTCAGCGCGCAGCAGCGACACCTCAGGTGGGTGATTAGCGCTAATTATATAATTACACAAAACGTGATAATCAACAGCACAGAGGGAAGCAGCTCCATTATATTACTACGATCCTGTGTCAGCCTATACCAACGCTTATATGCGCAAATGGAAACACGTAGTCAAAGCAGGGGAAAGCAATGTGCAAGGCACATCGTCCAAGCTGATGCGCAAAGGAATGGAATGCTCACGTGTCCTCCACCCGCACCTGTGAGAAAAAAGCGATTTGCTCCCTGACAAACAGTAACGGCCAATAAAACAAGTGCTGAGTCGCTCTCGAAGGCAGCCGAGGGAAGCGGGGGAACAAATGAACACAAACTGGGAGTAAAAAGCTTTTCCCAGGAGGACTCGGCCTCTGCTGTCGTCTTCAGACTCCCTCTTGCTTGAAAGACGAACGCTGCATGGGAAAGACCGGGCAATTTTCCAGCTCGTCTGATGGGGGAAACCAACACGAGGAAGGATACCGGCCTGCGTGTGACGTTGCCCTTTTACCTTACAAATCAGTCCTAGTGGATTCTCTTAAATGCTGGTGTTTGTCTGCATGTCAAAGTGGCCTTTGGAGGCAGACTTGGAATAGATTTGGGAGTTCACCGCTCCATTTCCGAAAATGAAGACAAAATGTGCTGTGGACAAAATATTCTGGACAATGCGTGAGAGTATATAACTAAAAAGTGAGGGGCCAGCGGGGAATGGAGCGAAGCGATAATGACTTCTAATAAAACCTGCTGGAATTCTCGCTTCACATCAGGTGCGAGATGATCTGATTAGTGGCGGATTTTAGGAACTGATCCGTTAATCCCATCACTGCCGCCAATCTCTGGCTCGTACCGTATGCAAAGTTAGTCCAACTCAGTCTTGGAAAACTTATGCACACAGCCAGAACATTCAATTCAATATTTGCTATTTTACATTCACTCTATCATGCACATTTCAGCATTAAACCAATAGGAGTCATGGAAATTTCTGCATATTGTTGCTGCCTGGCAGAGGCCTTGCCTCTCCAAATCCATTAGTTTGCAATAGAGTAAAAGAAAAAGTGACCAAATGCAGCATTGTTAAAGTTGCTCTGATACCTTACAGTATCATGACGTGCATCAATACAATATGTTCAGTTGGTCATTTAATTCACAGAGGCAAAAAAAAAAAAAAAAAAAAGAAAAACACCAATCTAATTCCACGGATTGATTAGAACGTTGCAGACACAGCAGTCACCAGCAGTGCCCATCAAACTTTGCCGTCATCGCCCATGACCACGTTTGCGTCATCTCTCCGCCCTCCATTCTCAGAGCTCCTC
Source organism: Hippocampus kuda (assembly GCA_901007745.1). Classification (NCBI taxonomy): domain Eukaryota; kingdom Metazoa; phylum Chordata; class Actinopteri; order Syngnathiformes; family Syngnathidae; genus Hippocampus; species Hippocampus kuda. The sequence continues at coordinate 40,578 of CAAKHF010010168.1, read as the reverse complement.
CAGTCCTTGGCACCTCCCCGGTGCCTCAGGTGAGCCGAGCAAACGCTACTGAAGGTAGTGAGGACAAAGTGGAGGCTCAGTAGGGATTGAGCTTTTGCCGTTGCCCCACCCTGTCCATTTTTAAAACTCAAGATTTTTATTCTACGGCTTTTGACTCAGCATGAGACGCGACATTGTTTTAGTGGTTTATGGCATCTGTTGTGTTTGTTTTCACCGTCACTTTTATTGTATGACTAACTTCTACTTCATATACAGCAATTGATGTTTGAAAGTGCTCAATAAACAAAGTTGAGTAGAGTCTAATAGGGAGGGAGAAATGACTCTCCAAGCAAAGTTACCTTCGAGGCCGACAGGCTTTCCTCTGCAATTATCACTATTAACCCTTATAACAAAATCCGCAAAAAATATGTTTGCCATATCATGTTGTTTTAGATATTTGTCGTATTCCATTTATAAGCATTATGTAGATTACATCAGAAAAAGAAAATTTGGGGAAAATCCTATTTTAAACCTGCAGTATCAAATTTGATACAGATGATTCAATGTCATTTAAAGAATGAGTTCCATAATGAAAATGCATGTATGCATGTATAGGGTTTCAAAAGTGCATGTCCTTCTTCAGTCAGTTGGATGCAGGGTGAACGGACGGGACGGACGTGTAGTACACACAGAAGTGTGAGCACACCATCGCAATAAGCTTTTCATCAGCCATAGGAGACCATCTTCAGCTGGGCTCAACTCCTGCTCACATTTGGCCTCAGCCCTGTTTGGGCCTGAGAAACCGTTTCAGCGTTTCTCAGCCGTTTCAACGCTAAGAGAGAGCCAGGCGTCACTCGCCAGAGAGGAGAAGCCTCTCCCGGCCGCCCTCTATCTTGCCATAGCACCTGCTTGGTCGGCAGATGAGATCAGCAAGGTGGCACAGTGGAGGGCACAGGAAGGTGAAGCAGAGACAGACTGGGAGCAGGCAGAGAGGCTGCCGGGGGTGCAGGAGAGAGATGTGGGAAGCAGGAGGAGGGCTGCGCACTGAAGATAGCAGCTCGGGCCTTCAACCAGGCTCCAGGCAGTCGTTATCGTGGTTTGATTTCTTGCTATGCTGCTGCTCCACATTCTCAACTCATTGTAATGGTTGTTGGGTGTGGAAATGGAAGTGGGGGCTGCAAGTCAAAGGGATTAGCCACGTAGAAAGAAACTGCTGTTATTTTCAAGAGTGCTGATTTACAACCATTTATCAAAATCAAAGACTGAAACACCAGGGGGAAAAAGCAACAACAATTGTGCCCCTCGAGGGTAAATCCACTTACAGTGCAGTCAAGTTGAATAGAATATCAAGGTGATGCATGTAAAGTCATGGCCTTACAAATGTGAAACTCACTGTAAACGAGGCTGGGAGGGAATAAAAAAATTGACATTGCCGAGTGTTTTTCTCTTCATCACCTCTCTGCCTTTCAGGCGCAAAGATCATTTTCTACAAGCAGCTGAGAGATGAAGGCCGGTATGAATCTTAGTTGGGGTAACAGCAGGTTGTCTCTGTCAACCTTGCGTTGACAGAGACAAACTGCATTTTCCATCAGCGGGAAAAGTCTTCACCAGCGATTCCTTTCAGTTCACGCAAAAAAAGCGATGTGACACCTTCACATTTCTATGTCGGTGAATAATATCAATTAGAAATGGGGCAGTCTCTGTGGGAAAACAATCTCGTCCTATGTGAGTACACTCCACACTCCTCCCAATCACTTAGCTGAAGTCCCTCGAGAACTGATCAAGTCTAGTTTAGCCTTTAAATGGTCACATGGTGTATTAAAGAGGTTATTGCAGCCTTGTTGTGGTTTTACAGAGTATCATCTCGTCTCATGTGAGAGTCCGTGATAACATACTGGATGTTTATTAGAGCTGAGCTCAATGCCCAGGACTGAATGATGCTGTAAAACGCCAAGCCAGAACAGACTGACAAGTGAAATTTTGGAAAAGCAGTTATGTATTCACGCATCTGTTCTTCCGTCTGTGTCGGGCATCCTAAATGTGTAAACGGGAACAAAGGCATCATGCAGAAACACAGAAGAGGGCCCTGCAGCAACATGAGGGATGAGCCCGGCCGGCTCAAGCGCTCATAAAGGCAACGGCGCACATACATCACAAGTGAGCTACCGGATAGCCTGGATCTGATGGACGCATTCCAGTCTGTTTGTCATTGATCGGGCCCCCTCAGACCTCTTACCACGTCTGCCGCTCCGGGCAGTGTCAGCGCAGCCACAGCCGTGGCGGTGTGGTCCTGGAAGGCCAGTTTTAGTCCAGCACACCGGGTGGGAGGATCATGAAAGACCAAATATCAGCCCACATTTTGGCAACGCGGCAGGCACTGTCAGGGAATTGTGTCAGTGTTATGGAGCCAAAGGGAAGCGGCACCGTCTTTATTGCTCTTTAATCAGAGCAATGCAGGCTGGCTCAAGATCAATGATCTCTGAGTGTTAGCATTGACTAGGGCCTACAGCTCCCAATCAAGGGCCCCTCTCCCACCTAATGTTGCATTTAATGAGCCAATTAGTCCACAATGGCGTGGACGGCATCTTAAACTGTTGTTTACGCTGCATTCATTATTAATATCTCATTGTTAGGTATGTGTAAAATTAAAAGGAGAAGCGAGACCATTAGCTCCCCATGGCGGATGCTTATTAAGATAGGATGCTTTGTTATCTGAGCAAGAGGTTGGCGGGGTAATTGTTCATGGTGGGCAGGATATGCTGGTTCAGTAGCAAGAGTGCTTGATTTATACAACCTTGGAGATGTCGGATGTGTATGTACGTGCGCAGTAGAGCGGTGTGCTCCACCGCCTGTGAGAGAAATACAACAGCCAATATCCAGGGGCATCAGACGCTGTCTTTGCATTCTCGTAAACACTCGTTCTGTTCTTGCCCTCCGCCAGCTACCCTCTTTGTTATTTCTTTCCTCCCTCCCACTTTTAATCGATACTACTGGGAGGGGGTATGCAAATTACTTCTCGCTCCCCTTTCTGTCATCGTGACTTTTCTATGGAAGAAGTACTGAAGGCAGCCAGTAGGCAACGAGGTCCAAATACCTACAGCGGTTCTTCTGAGAACCGATTCTCCGACTTTGTGGACTATACTCCAAACACAAATTACCAGCATTTGATGGGGCACGGTCGTACAAACATGTTGTCTGGGCTGTCTATCTTCTTCCTTTGTAGAGCCGCTCTTTCATATTTGGATGCACTGGCACCAGGGCCACAGTCGTCTGGGGACTGTTGGCTGTTCTTCAAGACAAAAATCGAGCATATGTGTCAGAGGGCTGCAAACCAAATGAAATCAACTGAAACATGCAAACCCTTTTGTGAACAGAACAGAGACACAATTCCTACAACCCCCACAAGACAAGATTCTCTGTATATCCTTTCTTGATACTCCTGACAAATATTCAGTTGCGGAAGCCTACCAACTCTCAGAGGTAAGTTCTGCATATTTCACGTATCGTCAGAGAGCGAACTAGTCAATATGAATAGAATCAAACCTATCGGAGCCCTATTTTTGTATATATTGAGCTTGACAGCCCGAGGCATGTCCAATCAGTACAACTCAGCAGGAATTCATGAAATGAAATGATCAATGAGCTGAAGGCAAATGCTTTGAGTGATGCTGGCTGGAAAGCGTCGGCACTAGATTAGGGCACAGACTTCTTCAAGACTGATTGACACGGACAAACAAATGGCAACATTTGCAATAAACTCTGCACAATCTCTCCATGCCTTCTCCTATTCTTCTATTTATCCAGTGAGTGAAGGAAACTACTTCCTGCCATTTAAACTGTAAACAAGAACTCATCTGCAATATCATTCAGGAAAGTCCCCACCTCGTATAGTCCTTGTGACTGGGCTGCAACTTTGAATCAATGCCTCGGCCTGTCTGCAGAGTCATCTTAATCTCAGTGGTGAGAGATATTCCAAGAGGAAGACAGTTGGCGAGGATTCAGATTCAGAGAACATTGTTCACACCAGAAAGGCCATTTCCAGCTGGAGACTGTGATTGGGGGGGCTGTAAACTGGAGCTTACACAATTGCATTCTTGTCATGTAAACTTGGTTACTGTACTTCAGTAGAATTTACACTCACATGAACTTTGTTAGGGCGGCCCAGTGTTCCAGTGGTTAGTGCGTCGACCTCACAGCGCAGAGGTCGTGGGTTTGATCTGGCCTCCCTGTATCGAGTTTGCATGTTCTCCCCGGGCCTGCGTGGGTTTTCTCCGGGTACTCCGGTTTCCTCCCACATTCCAAAAACCTGCATGGCAGGCTGATTAAACACTCTAGATCAGTGGTTCTGTCTTGTCCAGGGAAACCCGGACAAGTATTCTAAAAAATGATGAGATTTATTTGAGAAAAAAAAAAACATGGAGAGACACTGTTCACAGATCTGTCAAGGGAGCCTCCCCCCCGCGCGCCTTGCGCTCTCGTTTTATCTTGCTGGGAGGTGGTGAAGGTCAGCACAATCAGCATTTTGAGCAGCTATACAGAAAACACAGTAGTGCATGAGCAGACAACTTTGCTTATTCACAAAATAACTGGTCACCATTCAAAAGTACGCTTATATTTTTGCCCTGTTAGAGGTCAAATCTCCATTACAATTCTTAACCTTGTTAGAGGTACCTAACCCAACCAGTTCATATGCACATTCATCGAACCCTTCATTGGTGAAAAATAAAATATGATTCTTAACAAATTCAAGACATAAAAAAGGCATTTATTAAAAACTGAAAAAAGTAAATAACATTTCAAGACATATGTTTTTTTAATTGTACATAAAATGAACAAATTAAATCTCCATGCAGTTTCAAGAAGTGTTCCTTCAGTATTGCCGGTGCGAGACTAGAGTTGCTCAACTTAGCATGACAAATCACGCAGATAGGACGCAGAGTCCCATCACGGTCCGTGATGCATTGAATCCATGTTGTACATATTCGTCCGACCACTTTCTTTTTTTAGTCAACATAGTTAGCATGTATTGAAACATTTTTCTTTTTTAAACTCACACAACATAATATCACGACAGTGACATGGTGATTACTGAGCGAACAAAATTTGCCACTGCACTGATTGGACGAGCAATGTAATGTGATAATCTAATCTACAGCCGGTGATGGCCAAGTGGGCGTGTCATAACGAATTGACACGTTAAGACGGGTGCGTCTTAACCTCCTTGACAGGCTCTGTCGAACCCCTGAGACCGATTCATCGAACCCCTAGGGTTTGATCGAACCCAGGTTAAGAACCACTGCTCGAGATTGTCCCTAGATGCGAGGGTGAGCGCAGATGGTTGTTCGTCTCTGTGTGCCCTGCGATTGGCTGGCGACCGGTTCAGGGTGTCCCCCACCTACTGCCCGAAGACGGCTGGGATAGGCTCCAGCACCCCCCGCAACCCTTGTGAGGATAAAGCGGTTCAGAAAATGGATGGATAGATGGATGAACTTTTTTTTTCATATTTGAGGCAACTTGCAAATTTAAACCGATGCAACTCCCAATAAAATGGATACGTTCGTACAATTAACATTTCCCCTAACTATCTTTGCTACTCATTGCTACAAAACAAAATCTGAAGAACTTTTTGGTTGGCATAATGCATGAATAGCATGCTACTTGCAAAATGGAGTGCGCTAAGCAACAGGTTCGTAAAATGTTTTAAAAAAGCTTCACTTGACTGAAGCTATGTGGATGTGAAATGCAAGAAGATAAGTACATTGAATGTCAGATACCGTCAGACTTGACATCTACTAATTATTTTCTGTTGAGATTATTGTAATTTTACTCGTATCATTTTCAGGTACTTTACACAGGACTGTATACATACGATCCTTGTACCAGCTAAGATTAAAAAAAAAAAAAAAAATCAGGGAAAAAGAATAATCCTAAAAACTATACTGTACATTAAATGACTCTGTTTCGACAGTTGATGCAATCTCATTTTTGTCCTGCAATGATGAATTTGCGTCTGCCCCCACTGTTACACACGCATACACGCGCACATATCATGCCACCCTTCAGAGAAGAGTGTATCCAAAACTCAGAAGTGACATTTTGTCTGTCTTTCGTCCCATCTTTGCAGCTGTCTCAGCCACGCCACCCCCACTGCCAGTCTCACAGTCCCTCCTTCGTCACTCCCACCCTTCC
>CAAKHF010010168.1:2008-26708 GCA_901007745.1 Hippocampus kuda | reverse complement strand
CCTAACACAGGGGTGGCCATTATGCCGATCGTGATCGACCGGTAGATCGCGGACTGGTCCCAAGTCGATCGCGAGGGGTGTCGAGGAGAAAAAAACAAACAACCATTTGTGTGTCTTTGTGCATGTTCGTAATGTATTGTCTTGTGCTAATGTACACTGCACCCTAATCATCCTATCAGTCTCATTTTCACAAAAAGTATTAAAAAAATAAAAGAAAATAAAGCAGGTAAAACTTTCACCTACAGTGTCACCTGTGTCACCCGAAGTTGTTAGCGCTCAACGGTCTGCAATTGCAGCTTGTGATCAGAGCTGTTGCGCTATATCTTTTATCGTTATCATCATTCTCATTCAGAGTTTGTTTCATGTACAATTCACCGAGGGCACAGGCAAAGAATAGGAATCTAGAGGGCCGAAGAAAGCACTTTAAAACGATACGCGTGAGCTACGATAGTTCACAGGCTGCAAAAGTGTGTTGCATGCCTCCGTGTCAGGCTGTTGCTCATCGTGGCGTGCGTGTGTATGTGTGCACGTGCGCAGTAACAGGTCGATCGCGGGAGGTTGGTTGTTTGAAAAGTCGAACTTCGGTCCAAAAACTTTGGGCAACCCACAACAACACATTTTCTTTCCCTCCTACTCAACTGTGGGGATTCCGTGCCATAAAACAGTTGCCATAGATGGGCCTATAAACATGTTGACCAGTTCAACGTGTGTTATCACATTTAGAGTCGTATAAAGACATGCCTTTGCTTCACCGGTTTGGTGGAATGACACAAATACATAAAGCATCATCGTCCTGCACATAAAAGCCACATTTGGGAGCCCTTTTCGGAGTTGGACCGAAGCGTCATTGCTCAGGCAGTTCAGAGCACGGCGAGTACGGTTGACATGGCAGGCCAGCCATTCTTCCATGCCAATGAGAAATGTCAAAGCCTTCCACCGTCATGTGAGAAGGAGCAGATTAGCCTCATTGACATCTGTAAGATGTTGAGGATGGAGCTCCAAGCGTAGCAGACCGCAACGTTGGGGTTCATTCATGAGTTACGAGTTTGTTTCACCATTGAAGTAAAAGACCGATTAATCCTCCAAACGGCCTGTGAGAAAATACCATTTGGAGCTTTTGATGGAGATGGAAAGGTGGCAGACGGGAGACTGAGACACCGGTGGCTGCTAAATGTTTCCAGAAACTCAAAAGAGTTTGGTTGGATATGCCATTCCTTCCAAAGAGGAACTTAAACATGGCAGAGTGTTGACTTAGGGTGCAGTACAACAAGTTTCATTCAGTAAAGGACGTCGCCTAACTCTTTGTTGCTTCTCCGGTGACTGGTGTTGAGGCTCCAGTAGTGAGCAAGTGTTAGGGATTAACATGTCATCACCGAAAGGGGAACACAGTCATTCTGACACATTGAGGCTTCATCTAACACCTGCCACCTCACACCTCCCGTCCTGGAGCGCACGTGTTCTGACAAATTACGTGAGGCTCCGAGTCATTCCTGGACGAGTGTTTGCACCTGTCCCGTTGCCTCACAGGAACACACCGTGACGGGAAACCAATGGCATGGCTTTACAAGATGGGAAAGCTGTACAAAGAGTAAGACACAAGACAAGACGTTGACAGAGTTTTCCTACCGGGGTGGAGCGATGGCGACGCCTGGTCCCGTTTAGCATCGCTGTGGTGTCAAGGTAACATTGATGCATGCTGTGACCTTACAGATAATGCCAAGCTTAATCTACACAAGTGGTACAAATGAAGCAGAGTTGCTGCAGCCTGTGTCACCCCGACTCATAAAGACAAATCCACAGCCGCTCTGAGCTGTGTACACGTATTCCTAACAGTCAGAGAGACGACTGGAATGGGCGGCATTAGCGGTTGACTGGGAAAACCCATTCTTGCTCGCTCCTATCGTGGTCTGCTGTCCATGTATACGTCAGACAAAATGTCGGATGAGAAACGGAGAAGTATAAAAAAGTCCGACTCGGACAGTACATACAACTAAGCTCAAAGGACTCAAGTCCATCGTCTAGGCTTCCACAGTGTATGTGGCAAGCCTCTCTCACAGTCAATGACACGCAATGTAATGGCGACAAAATGTCATGAAATGGACTTGATCTGCAAACGCTTTGTCATAAAATCATGCAAGTGCTCATTCATCCGTTCTTCCATCCATTCCATTTGTCTCACTTGGTTTTTGAGCCGCCTTTATTAAAGCTGAGGCTTGAGATTCCTTCTGTGACCAAAATCATTTCATAGCATCTTTCCACTTGAAATGAATGCATTTGACATTCATCTATTCCAGCCACCAAAAAATAGAAATAAATAAAATAAAATCATCATCCGAATGACGGCTCACATCTTGAAAAACTTGTTGAGTCGGTTTACTCGTATGGCAAAACATCACTGCACTGTGTACCCGTCTTTCCATCCCAGATCATCCCAGTCTCTTATCCTAGCAAGGATTCAGGGGATCCTTTTGCAAATGATACTCAGCAGTGCGTTAATCAACTCATTTTGTGTATCTATCCATCTGTACAGCCATCATCTATCTACGATGAAAAGTCGTTTCATTACAGAGCTACAGGGGCCAAGAGGCGGGCCACCACCTGTCAACAGGAAATCACAGGACTGACGCATGGGGAATGACAACCATTCACATTCACACTCACCCCAGTGACATCTTTTAGACTGCGTGAGCAATCTGGGCCCTGGCAAACACAGTAGTAAAGCTAAATGAAATTAAAGGCTCTTTTTTTTATGTGTGTGAGTGGGGGGGCGGGGGGGGGGGTAGATGGGCTCAGAGACATCCCATATTGCTTTGTTTACTTACTGCTGCATGTTATGGCACATCCTCAGCGTGTGTGAGTATTTGACAAAGATTTGTGAGAATGTTGTCGAAAGCTCCCACAGCTTTATTGCAAATCCCAGCTTGGCAACTGTAAATCAAGTTGTCATATCCACTGGTTGCACTTTAAGCACAGATGTCCTGACAAACAGGATAAGCGAGGGCCTGTCAGGTTAGCTGCAGTCAATTCATACTTGGCCGCCTTTATTGGCATGCAGCTCAAAAGTTGAACTACATGCCATTGATCAAGCAAGGGGAGCAGGACCGCCGACAACGGGCCGACCCACACTTGGTGGAATCGTCGGATGGCCGACAACGCAACTGACAGACGTGAGTGGTAGTGGGACAGGAGGCGTGTCGAACATGCCATCCGCACGTACCCTGCCATCAGCCTTTAGCCCCCCCACCTCCACTCGCCACCTGCCCTCTGTCCATCCTTTGATTAATGTTGCTGGCCAAGATGATGACAATAATGGTGATAATTAATCAAGCATTTTTATGCACCTCTCGGTGACCTGAAAAAGACGAGCTGCGCTCCTTTCGTCAGACCACTCGCCCACCCCCACCCGACGCCCCCTTCTACCTCGTCACCGTGAAGGGTCTGAACCTCGGCCCCAGCAAAAAGAACGATGCATTATCCTGCCATCACCACTTCTATTTTTATCGCACCGTCCATCACTATCACTTACTCTCTTGCACTCTCCTTTCATCTGCTCAAAGTTTTCATCGCTGGCCCATATTATCTGCTGGAGTAACGCTTCCTATGCAAATGGCTGTGAGTCAAAGAAGCGGCCCGGGTGACAGTGAAAAACTAACATCATCATATTCCAAGACATGCACTGGAAGCGTCGTCCAAAACAGGCGCTACCAGCTTCTGGCAGAGTGTCTCCCTCCCTCTTTAGGAGAAAGAGAGGGCAATTCTCGGAGCTGTCTCTCACAGAGAGAGAGAGAATATATGCAGCAGCAGAATGATATTTGCAATTCCTCATCGGCTGCCAGGTAACAGTAGCCTGGGGCAGTGAAAAAGTTTTTTGTTTCACCTGCTCTTTATTTCCCCTGGCGAGGAGGATACAAAGCTCTTTTGCTCAGCTGAGTCCTACGTGCCAGGCATGTCTTGAAGAGTGGGGGGGAAGAAAATACCCTATCCTCCCTAAGCCACTCCAATGCCGATCGACTACAGTCTGCCTTGTTTTTCTCAGTGGTCACTCTGTTCTTCTATTAATGTCTTTTGCTATTTGTTGGTCACACACTACTACGGCGCTGACCTCGGTCTGCATTTGGGGTTGTTTCATCACGGTTTCTCAAATCCTCAACCGCACACAGAGGATCCTGCTATAGACACTAGCGCACAGACATCATCAGAACTCGACCCACACATGTCCCAAACAAAGGGATCCCTATATTTACCGCCCTATATTTACCAACGAGCGTAGGCTACGTTCTTCAGTTGCATAAGGCTCAGGGTATTTTCGGGTTCTTGCTGCCTTTCTTCGTCTCACCCTAAGAGGTCGGTCTCACCATCATGCAAAAACAGGTGAATTCATTGTGCGTTGCTTGTTATGCTTAAGGATGTGATGAAGTGATGTACTGCAGATGTACTAAAAATGCACAATTGATCCATCTTGAGCCAGAAGTGCACTCAGCCGACGAACAGCCACTGTTCTCCTCTCTTTAAGTGCTATCATGTGATGTGATGTGATTCCAATTTTGTGTCCACATCATGGAAGTAAGCTTTGATTGTTCTTAGGTATTACAATACACAAGTGACATGTATGAATGGCCACTGTAGCAATTTGCATGGTTTGAGTTATTCTGTGAAAGCCATGTCTGAAAGCAAGGAGTAGCTTATTATCACACGGACATGCAATTCCCAACCTTCAGGAAGCTGCAGGCAGGGAGGAAATATTGACCTGGGATGTCTTCAGATGATCGTCTCATGACTAAATCAATACACAGATGGCTGATCTCTTCAGCTTGGATGGAGCCATTGTGAAGGTCATTAAGGAAGCGGCTAGGCACACCATTTGGCAGCGCATCTCATTCGGCTTCCTCCTGCATGGCATGCAGAGGCAGCAACCTTGAGGAAATGATTAGTGGTAAAGTCGGCTCCCACGCCACAGGAGACCCCTGCCTCATAAAATCCCTGGCTCGGCAGTTAGAACAGGGGAGCATGGGAGAGGGGAATCGGAGGGATGGAGGAAATGCCGGCCGGCCGGCCTCATCTTTTACACGACAAATTAAAGCCACACCGGAACAAGTCATAAAACAGGAAATAATGGATTCAATTAGACGTTTAGGGGCTGCTGCTGCTGCTGCTGCTGCTGCTGCTGCTGCTGCTGCTGAGATGTGCTGAGTGGGCAACGCAAAGGTGTGTGTACAACAGTGGCCACAGGCTGATGACGATGCCGGTGGCGCAGAGCTTTGCTGAGGGCTGCCAAGTGTGCTTGACTGCAAGTCTGGGAGCCCCGAGGAGCACTTTAGACCTCAACAGGGCCTTCGCTGGCATATGAATGACTGTTAATTGGCCTAGCAAAATACACAGGGCGCTTGTTGATTATAAGGTTGTTGTTTTTTTTCCTGCTTGCATTTGCACACAGGCGGGAGCGCGCAAAATACTGCGGCACCGATGCGCATGCCCAAGTGTCATCTTCTCAAAATGACAGACATGCCGTGGCTCAAAATCAGGAGTTCGGTTCTCACCAACAACCTCTATTCTCTATCTCCAGTCAATCTGTATTCACTCACTCATGCCTCCCACCACCTCTTGTCACTCTTTTCCAATCCGCTGTGTCCCGTGGCACTGCGAACACCTCAGTGGGAGGCCCAAGGCGGGCCACAAGTCAGGCACACACTGAATCGAGCTTCCCTCAAAGTAAGGAAAGGAGTCACCCCAAATCGCTGCAGCCCAGTTACAACACGATGCGCTAGAGAAACTCAAAGACCTTGCACAGATCATGTGTGGAAACAATCTGAATATTGAAGAACGAAGAGATGACCGGTAGGCAAAAGAGAAAAGGACATGTTTCAAGCCTGAGCTGGTATGCCCGGAAAGTCAGTGTCTCCTCTATGCCCCAGCCCCTGGTGCCAATCACCCACTGCCAGACTGCCAATTAAAGCGCTGATTAACACAGACAAAGTGTCTCCAAATGAAGAAAGAGCTGCTGGAGGTCTAAACTGAGGAAGCCTGTCAATTACCCCGCCCGAGGAGAGTGAGAGGGGGGACGAGCGATCACATGCGAATAAGGCAGCAAAGATGGAGGACAGCAAATGATAACTCACTTTGGAGAATATAGCAATGTTTGGGGTTTTCTTGATGAGATTTTCTCTTCCTCTATGTGCCTTTTCAGAATACATAATACATAAATCAGCATGTATTGTATTGTATTGTATTGTATCAAAACAAATGATCAAAACATAAAAGAAAGAAAAGAGTAGGGCTACGGTTGACTTGTCAGAGCAATTGCTTTTCTTAACCACAGAGGAAAGATGTCAACGAGAAGCTGGAAAACAACAAGGTGCAAGGAGACTCGCACGGTTAGAGCAGGGCCTATCATAATCAAGTGCCGGTCTCCCTTAGCGAGACAGCAGTGCGTTCAAATATGTATCAACATGATCTCAGCCAAAATACACCCCGTGAACTTTAACTGTGTTGTTTCCGGCTGCACAGATGTTGTTCACCGACACGCCAGGTGTTTTGTTTCATAAAAGACAAGTGCTTTATGAAACCATCTGGAAAATGTTTGGAAAAAAAAGAGTGACTTGGGGACTCGGGGGAAACAAAAACAACCCCCCCCCCCAATACATGGTAAGCGACTGGGGAAAAGTTCTGTCACTCACATTCCTCCAGCGCCTATCACAGAGACAATCAGATGAGGACACTATGTAGCGCCAGCCTGACGATCAGCTGTGACACTTGACAGCGATGGTTAAAACCAATGCTGGATTGATTTCAATATTTAGTGAAGTGAATTCCGAGATTTGTTTCTTCATAGCCATGCTTGAAGACATTTATGCCTACAACTCCAAAATACACCATCCCTCCAGATAATTCGCTGGCATGGCCGCTTGAGGAGGGCCTCATTGTCAGCCTTAAATGCGTGCATGTTATGCAGAGGGTGGAAAGACATTTTAAAAAGTCTGACTTGACAGCTTTAGAGCACCTCGTTGTCGGCTGCGAGTTTGTGCATGTCATGGATAGAAGGCAGGAGAGCTTGGGAAGTCCAACATGACAACCAACGTGTGGCGTAAGAAGCATAAGAAAGATGTTACAAGGAGCATTTTTTTTCAGGTTCCAGGAGTGGCATTTGATTTCAATTTTGACACTCCACTGTATGTGGAGTATCACATTTCTAAGACTCTTTTTTTTTTTTTTCACTTTACAGGGACCTGAAACACACGGGCAGCAGATATGCCAAACCAACAATCGAATTTCACACAAGCATCTGAATTCCCTTCTCCTTGCAGAATAGGGGTCACTTGGGTCACGTGATCAAGATGCTGCAGGAGTGAACGCCATTATCTCAAGAAATTCAAATCATCGCCCTCCTCCACTTCAGTTTGGTATATTTCTGACGGTCACGTGTAGTTTCAGATAAAATGATAGCTTCTATGATTTGATGGATGAAATAATTATACAATTCAGAGACCATCCATTTCCAGACGTAGTATTCGGTAAATGTGACTTTACACAGCGACTACACATGTACAAACTCTGATCTAAAGGTGATATTGTTTGCAGACAAAAGCAGTGTCCTCAATGCATTCATTTCCATGCTTCCATCTGCGCTCTATAGCAGTGATGAAATCAACCGAGACACATGCTGATAACGGCCCAAGCGGTTCAACCCTCACTGTCACATAAAGCAGGCAGACCGTAAATCAGTTGTGAAAAGATGACAATATTTGTGAGGTCATAAATCTTCTTTTAGCAGTATGAATAAAAAGGATACAACCGCATCGTTACAGCTGTCTCCCTGTAGCCCATTCCACCTACATTTCAGATAAATGTCACATTTTCTCTTCATTTATTTATTTTTTTAATCACAGACAGAGGAAATGTAAGGGGAAAAAAAAGTAAACAGGATGAAAACTCTGTAGCGCGGCTCGTCGGTGAGAGCAAAGCAAATCTTATCTAAATCTGTACAAAAAAACAGTTTGTTTTGCAATACTTTTGACATCAACGCTTGATAAATATCGCTACATCGAATTTTTCATTTCGTTTTATTTTTTTGTTCTGGCCAAGGGCTGAATCTTAAGTAGCAGGATGGATAAAGAAGCCGTGCGACGTGTGCAAATTGAGAGCGACGTGTGACTTCTCAAACAGACTCAACACCTCAAGATGTAGGATTGAGAAATTGCACACATTTCTTACAAATTCGAGAGAAGAAATAGCACGGATTCGGTTGAGTTGATTCACTGTCGTCTGTTCACGTTATTGTCACCTTCCGAGGGCTTTTCTAATGCTTTGCTGTAGGACAGAAAGTGTGTGATGATGCCGGAGAAAAAAAATAAAACAGCGAACCGATGAGAAAGTGCCCTTATGCCTCATAAAAGAGAACTACTTCCTGCGCACATGCTAAAAGACACGCCAACAGGAGCCGCCAGTTCGCTGGCCACCTGATAAGACGAGACCCAGCGAAAAACCCACCGCTCACAAAGTCTCTCACACTTGTTTGCTTTTTGTCTTTCTCCCAATTTATAGCAGACAAGATGAATAAAGGGAAGAATAAAAGATGAGAGCAAATGAGAGGAGGAGAAAATTAGAAAAGACAGTCATACAAAAAGCAAAAGAAGACTGATGAAATGAAGGAACGAGAGGGATGGTAAGGATGGCAGCCCCTATTTTTCAGACCCGGTGGAGGCTTTAAAGGCAGACCTCGTCCTTAACTACTCAATCATTCTATTCAGTAGGAAAGCTGCCACAGTTCACATTTGAGAGGCCAACCAACAGTCTAAGCAGGCGGACGCTCATGGGACACTCCGAAGTACCGCTTGCCCTCCCATCCAGCCCACCCCTCCTGTTCTGGCGAGTCAGGCCTCAGATGTGACCCGCCACTAGCATGCTGTGTGTTTGGATCACGTGTTGTGCCCTGAAGAGCAAGGCTGAATGGTCAACAGACTTCGTTACTGGATTAGTGATGGTGGCCTGTATCCTTGAACTGAGGAGATGCGTTGTGGCACTGAGGACTTACTCTAAAGAGTCATGTCATCTAAACTGTCCACTGACAAAGTCATCAATGCCACACGAGCTTCGCTGGCAGGTGCCCTGCGAGGCTACCGCATTAGCTCCCATTCTGCCGTCACTGAGCTGAGGCGCGCACCTCTCTGACCCGCAGAATGTCCCCCCCCCCCCTCCAGGCCTGCTCAAAAGCTTTCAAAGTCCGTCCATCTCTGCACCAAAACAAACGTGCCCTCTTGTCTTTTGAGCCCTTAATCGACATGTCAGGCACGAGTGCCATTCTCCACTGTCTGTGGTGTAAAGGTGTGTATGAGGAAAAGCAATGCGGGCGCACCAAAGAGATGCACACAATGAATCTCCTGCTCTGGTTTTGCCGCTCACAGGGGCACTTTGCTGACTGTGTCCCATGGGTGCCAAGGCAGGACGGTACTTGTCGCTGAGCCCAGTGAATTCTCCGCTTCAGCCATTCTTCTTCACTACAGGGACACTTCCCATGAGGGGCTGCTTCTCCCCGGGCTCCCCCGCTATCACTGACGCCCACCTTCTGCTCTTTCATGGCTGGGAGTAAAAACAACAGCAAAATAACACACTGACTTAGCCACTCCAAGCCCATTGTCCTTAAAAGAGTGGGAGAGGTCAACCTTAACCCCAGCGAGTTTGTAGTGTCTTTGAATTACACTTAGAAACAAAGCATCATTCGTCTGGAACGTTAACCAACTCATTTCGGAAGAGCACGGATGATCATAGAACGGTTTTCAGCTTTATATTTGTCACGGAATGCTATCCAAGACAACAGACATTATTGTGCTTCTGTCAAAACAAACATTTAACAGCATTATACTATTCTCAAAATGAGCGTTATTTAGACGTGTCAAAACAATGATCTCACAGCTCACTAAAAAAGTACAACATGAACATTTGGCGAGGGCCAAAATGGCTTTATTTAATTGCATAGTTCCAAATGATTAAAGACAGTTGCTATGTTATTATCTTTTGGGCAAAAAAAAAAAGAATCATAATGGAATGGTTGTGGTTTGCTCTATATAGCAATGATGAATGTGTTGTTCAAATAAAGTCTGATAGGCATGCACAAATACCACAGTTGATTTTCACGATGAAGGGGATCAACATTTTATAATTGAAATGAAGTGGATGTCATCAAGTTGCCAGTTGTTCGTGCCTTTGGAATGTACATACAGGTAATCTGTAGTCCGCTGCCGACGTATTATTTATTTATTTTACGTGCGTGTGCGTGTGTGTGTGTGTGTGTGTGTGTGTGTGTGTGTGTGTGTGGGTGTGTGTGTGTGTGTGTGTGTGTGTGTGTGTGTGTGTGTGTGTGTGTGTGTGTGTGTGTAATGGAGAGGCAGCAAAGGAGGTGGCGAGCAGTGGATGATTTCCCCTTAAAGCACCTTGACAGGCAGATCTGGTGTGAGGCACCAACTACCACCCTGGGGGACATCTGGCTTAGTTCCTGTGAAAACAGCAGAGGAGACGACTAAAACCACAGATTGAAGAGCACGCTCTTCATCTTGCGTCAGAAGCTTTTGTGCTGCTGGATTGAGTCAGAGTAAAAAGGAGACTACTCCCAATCTGTGCAAGTGCAGCGATTATTCATCACGGCCCGTCGGCTTTGGCTTTCCTAATAAAATGAAGGAAGACGTTCCGTATTCACGGTTTTCTGTTTTCCAGTCGTACAAAAGCTGGAGGTCTAAGTGTACCTAATGCTGCGGTCTGAGAATTGCAAATTAGCCGTGGGCCTGCATGTGTCGAGAGATGTGATATTCCAGTCAGCCGCATGGAAGAAGCGCACAAACAAAAACAAATCATCTGCCCATCTTGATTAGTGAGCTAGGCAGGCAGGAGAATAGAAACGCCTGTCTACATAAACACTTGCTCCCCAGATAAGTCTTTATTGATGGCGGCCCACAACGATGTTTCCCGTGCACGCAACACAACGGTGGCGATCTGAATTTGCATGTTGCCCCCAAGGATGAGCTTGCAATGAAAAAGTGCCCAAAAAGTATTTGGAAGGGGAAAACAAGGCGATGGGGTGAAAAAATGGGTTGTTCTCAGAAAGGTCAGGCTGATTGTCTTTGCCCAAATATGCTGGCCTTTTCAAAATTAACTTGGCAAAGGTGATATTTTCCACCAAGGCGGCATCATGAATCAAACAAGCATCTTGAGTTCATCCCTGGAAAGCAAAGACACTTGCCTCCACTGCCGCACTCCTGCTTGCCATACACAGCTGCCATCTTCAGGAATTATGTCGTTAGCACCGTGGCAGGCCCAATTTCAGACATAGCGAGTTATAATTGCATTTCGTCGTTCATATCAGTCGGGCCAAATATTTGATAGACTGTGCGCAGGTGGAGGCCAAAGGCTGCTCCTTTCGGTTTCCTTTGCTCTCCCCTTTTTGAGGAAAACACGGTTGAGCACTTTCTGGAAGGAACGACTGACAGCACAGGTTGTGTCTTTTCCCAAGAAATGAGCTCCGACTCTGATGAAGTGCATCGGATAGAGCGAAAAGGACACATCAGTCCTCTTTCTTGAAAACAACATCATGTAGCAAAAGTGCAGTCCGTCGGCATGGCTTTGTTTGCGTTCCAGCCAGATAGATTGTTTCCTCGCTAGCTTGATTTACTCCACCAGCTCAAACATCTGCCTGCTTCCAAGTGCAAAGCTCAATACAGCATCGTGGCAGTGAGCAGCACCAATTCCCGGAATGAGAAAATCACCGCTGTCATCACAGACCGCAAACGTAATTGCAATGATCCCACACGATGAGTGAATCTAACAATGTTTAACATGATTGCACTGTTACAGGCGGACAATTTGGTCCCAGTGGCAGCGGATCCGTCGAGCCGTTCCCTGTGATGATTCCTTCAATTAAGCCTTGCTGGCAGTGGCGGCCAAATGCTTAACTGGGCCCGATTGGAGGTGCTGCACGGCGAAGGCAGCAGTGGCCTCCACTTCAACAGCTCATTCATCAGGACCGGCACCAACACTGGGCCACCTGTTCCAACACCAGACCAGCGTGGAGCTATTTGCATTCGGCTCAGAATCATCTCTGGACATCTCTCCTCTTTCACCGCCCCCGCCCCCTCACTTCCTTCTCCACACGTCTGCGCACGCAACTTTTAAATTCCTCGGCGGCAGCTCTGGCAGATAATTGAATGGCGTGGTTTGATTTAGCCTGAAATCAATCTGGGAGGGGGCTTTTCATTCATTACGCTCCTTGGCTTTGATACAGAGCTTAAAATCCCTCAGACCTTGGCAGAGGCTCAAATGTCATCAATTGAAAGTGAAATTAAGTAGTTGGATGGGACGAGAGGGCCTTTTGTCTGAGGAGGCGCTCGCCTCACCTCCTCCTATTTGCTCATCTCTCCTTGTCTCGTCCTCACCTTTTCCGCTGGCTTGCCTCCTCTCCTCTCCTCTCCCCTGCGCTCTTTATCACCAGCAGGTGCTGCTGTGAAATAAGGAGAGAGGCTATGGACAGGAGGCAACCGTGCACGCAGTTTGACATTTGAGCCAGTTCCCTGCGGACACCAGTGTGTGGCTGGACCTGCATGTGAACTTGTGCGCGTTTGCGTTGTCAGCGACGCGTACTGTACGGGGCAAGCCTGTTTGTAGACGCGCTGTGTGTCCTCATACACATCACTTGCTCTTATATGCGTCTTTGCCACAGAGGCGCCTCGACAGCCGCGCTGACACATCGACTGCACTCAGTTTTACTGTAAATCAATGTAATGCAATATTCAATATGTTACACTGCATAATGGAGCATTACAGCAAGCTGTATTTGAAAACAACTTGGTGCCATTGTGAAGAAATATGGAGGTGCTTGAGCAGAGGCAAAGTCACGAAGCTATTTATTAGGCGTAAGAGGGATCGTCAACACGGGCTGCTGGGTTGAATGCCAGCTTTCACTCAAGAATAGAAACATACGTATCTGGTGAACAAGCGCAAGAGCGTCTGAAGTGAGTGTGATGCACAAATGGCCGCCATAGAGGTCAACAATGGAGTTTCTCCTGCACTTGTCAAAGCAATTGCATCCATTGAAATGCACGTGGCCGCTTTGTGACTTGTGGCTATGTTCGACTGCTTGAGTCTCTGCGTGTCTGTGAGCTTCCCTGACCTTAGCGGAGTGTGTTTGCAGCGTGTCAGAGTCGCTAATTCATCCGAGACAGGTCATTAGCTTGCTACTCAGCCAGCCAACAAGCGATGGAAGAAGACACAAAGTTTTCAAGGGAACAGAAGCAGCCCCCCATTCTCCAGCCATCACTCGTTTCTGCCTTTCAAAACTGCCGAATTGGGACACTGAGCTGACTTGCCCCATTTTTGCGCCACGGGAGCTAACATGGTGATAAAGAGTTGTAAGAAACCGTCTCTAGCAGGAAGTGCAGAGAAGAGGGTTAAGGACTCGTTCAAGACAAAGTCTTCAACTTGAAGCGGAGTAAAACAAAGCTGAATGCTCAAAGTCAAATCGATGCTACTCATCTCCAGTTCTGGATACAAGCTTTGAGCATCTCGTTTCAAGGATGAGTGACGCACGGAGACAGATCATGGACCATGAGAGCAATTTCAAAGCGGGCCAATGTTTGCCATGTGCATCCGCTGTTTTTGAGCAAAGGCAGTATCGGATTCAAGGTGCAGTGAAACGGTGATGACCGTTGTGCATCTTCCTGCAGGGATGGCTTGAGCGTTGCAAGTGCCACTGATTGACAGCTTCAATAAGAGACCTCTGCCTGGTGCTCGCACACCCCTGCGGAGACTGGTCAAAGCCATCGTCTGGCGGCTCCCTGGCGGGGCGCGGCTGACACCCCTCTCTAATAATCCTGACCGTCGCATCCGTCATGCCACCACATTCAGTCCAGGAGAGGGCACAGAGGAGGGAATCTAATCGGCCAGCCTAATTGAGGAGCGGGGCTTGCCGATACCCCGGCTAGGAAGCTTGCTCAGGCAGGCTCAGGGGACGTCAATAACACACTGTGGGTGTCGATTCATCAGACTTCCTTCATGTCATTAGCCTTGAGAAGCGTCACTACACCCCGCTCTCCTTTCGTGCTCCCCCCTTCCATACATTCATCGCCTTCTCTCTGAAAACTTGGACAATTCTCTTGCCCGGGATCTCTAAAACCTCCTCTCTGCCCAGCGTCTCGGTGTATCCATCTCCCCATCTCATAACCTTCTGCCTCTCTGCTTTGCATCACCAATAACAAGCTCACCTTGCCCAACAAGTTCAGGATTTGCCTGGAGAATCGAATGTCTTTGTTGGTGTGTGCACCGCTCAGACTCTTTGCTGTCCGGCACCTCCATTCTTTCATGGTCTCCTGCTCTCCCTCCTGGCCCGAAAATACTTGCAAACAACCAGTAGTGCATATTCCAGCTGTTTAATCAACAAAACCAGAGCTTACAGTGAACAGGTGATGTGATCAATTACTCCACAATTACCTGGCTAATTATGCAAAGCAGGAGAGAGAGGAGAGGTGGCGAACACCTTGGCAGAGGCGGCCAGGCTGCATTGGCACTTCCTCGGGCTCTCCAACAGCATACGATGGAGACCTTGAAATGACACAGCCAGAGAAGAGTGCAGCTCCGAAGGACAACAGGGCCCCTCACTTGCCAAAATCTGGCACCGACACCGAGACTACAACAACTTGAGCAAGGCCACACACACACACACACACGACCCGACCCTTGTCTGCATGAGCTGAAGCCATTTGATACTACAGCCCACTCTTACTGGCAGTATACACAATTTCATGTCACATTCATGTGGGGCACAAATGCATTTTTTTGGGGTAAATTGAACCACGGTGGGTGAAAAAAAGGGGGCCGGAATCCTCTCTGACGGGTGTTGTACGAAATCAGATTGAAGACATTTTCACCTACTGGGTGTATAGGAGATACTTTGGAGGCTGTGAGGGAGCTCATCACCTAAGGCGGCTTGTTGATGGGTGTAATGCTCCCAAGCTTGTGGCTTCTCCAAAGCGCCCTCTTAACGCTCTCCATGTGTCCTGCTGTGATGCTGTGGCTGGAGTCTTGTCTGTGCTCACTAAGCTCTTCGTTATGACTCCCGCAACGTGTCAGTTTGGCTCACCCTCCAGTCCGTGTTACAGCTTAATTCATAAATCCTGCATCAAGAGGGACCTTCGGTGACCAGCAAAAGTAAACACAAGCAGAAGGGAAATGTGGTGGGAAGTCAATGCTAGAAGCTGAAGAAACGGCCATCATTCTGTGAAATGTGAGGGCGACGATGAGCATATTTGCTCTGGGCAAAGTTTGCTTCTTTTTGTTTTCTATCGGTCCACCTGTCTGACCGTGAACAAGCAGAATGAAGTGGTCGCATGAAAATACCATGCTAGCGAAGGGAATTACCTCACAGCTCCATATCTTAAATCCGCAGGATTATAAACTCAATTTAACATTGAGCACCGCAGAGGTTTTTTACTCAGTATTTCATTCTGAGACGGACAACAGAATATGAGGAGGGAGAACTTGTGATGAAATGTCCTTCAACTTTATCATACCGAAACAATGTGTGCGCATATACTCAACTCAACTCAACTGTATTTATATATAAATTACAACCAAATTCAGCTTTGATCCCGCTGCCTTGTTCAAAACATACACAAGGATGCATGCTACCATGTTCTTTAAGCTATCGTACATTTTATCATGCCTGCGCCCAATAATACAATGTGTCTTGTGTATGTGATAGAAACAGAAATAGCACCCGTAACTGACACTACGCCTTTTAATACGGTGTGCCATATGGTCTTGAAAATATGGTGTGTGTGTGTGTGTGTGTGTGTATATATCTATATATATCTATATACAGTATATATCTATATCGATAGATAGATAGATAGATAGATAGATAGATAGATAGATAGATAGATAGATAGATAGATAGATAGATAGATAGATAGATAGATAGATAGATAGATAGATAGATAGATAGATAGATAGATAGATAGATATACTGTATATATATATATATATATATAGAGAGAGAGAGAGAGAGAGAGAGAGAGAGAGAGAGACTTCCACGTGTATGCATAGCATAGCATAGCATGGCATGCTTACAGCAAAGACAACTACTTTGTCACTGACGCCCCCCCACATATGTGCTCACATATGTGTTTGCAGAGAATAAAATATTTAAGCAAGCGGTCTTCCACCAAAAGCTATTTTTAAGTTATTGTCTGAATGAAGAAATTCCGCTATGAAGGAAAATGTTGCCATTATAATTGTGCAGGAGGCCTCGACTGGGAAGAATGGTGAATAAGCAAGAACTGACCATTAAAGGCACGTTGGCCATATTGATGTTCTCAGTACAATGATATTAACTGAGCGGCATAACATGTGAGAGGAGGTGAGCCTTCCGCGATGAACGTGTGCTCCCTTTCTCCTTCCCCACACACATGCTGCCCCCACTTTGTGGCTTGTATTGATTTGATCTCCCCTGCTCTCAGCCGGAGCCATGATTCATGTTGTTCTGAGTGGCCCTCACTCAGCGCACGCAGACACAGCTCAGTCATGCTCACTCTCCCTTATCTATCTGTCCATCTGTCTGGGTCTGCCCCGTGTCCTCAGCCAAGTCGACACGCTGCCCAGGGCGACCGGCAATGAGTTCTTTATCAGATGATTACATTGGAATCTGACATCTTACCATACACAGCTTCTTTGGGGTGATGAACATTTGACTCCAGCCACAGGATGTAACGCACAACATTTATTCAAACTACGTATATTTATAGAGTTCGGTTTCAAATCAAATGTAGAAAGGTTCCTGTTGCTAAACATGACTCTTACGGTGTGATCAGTTCTTCCAACATCAATTCTCTCTCACAACCTCAAAGAAATTCAGAACTGACACTTGCGTGTATGCCCACTTGCCAGGGAAGGTTCATTCGATTCAATCATGAAAGCCATAGGCAATTGAGTTAGTTCCGACAGCACTCATTCACATTTCGTCACTTGACATAAGAAGGAGGGCCAAGTTCCTCAGACATGCCAAAAAACCAGATGAAAATCGCGGCAAGAAAAAAATGCCACCTAGAGAAGATGGGCGGCCATCTGCCTCGATCAGCTGGCCAAGGTAGAGGAACAGAGGGTAGCTTGAGGGTACGACAAATGCATCAATAATCGTTACGGGTAAAAGACCAACCATGGGAAAATTGCCATAAGCCCACAAGGCAGTTTGAACCACAAACTAAGGGTGCTCTTGCCCTCCCTGCATGCGCATCTGGCAGAAACAGCGAGCCGAGGACCAAGACCACAGCTAACAGCACAACAAGGATTAGGACACAAGTCCGTTTCTGTAAATGAAGTTTGCGCCTGAAAGCTGCCACTGAATGCGCCACTTGATAGCACGCCTCATATTCCCGTTCACGGCTCATCTTTTCTGACCAAACAAAAACAAAGGCAAACTGGAGACAAAGGTGAGTGGGAGCGAGAGTCCGAGTTGATCCCAGAACTTGCAGCAGCAGGGGCACCAAAAAGCCCAGCTTCAGCTGAGGCCCCCGCCTGCTCCAATGTGTAGAAATTAATTGAGTGAAAAAAACCCAGCTGCTTAAGGTTGAAGTGGGTTATGGGAGGCAGCGTAACAATTGTTTTCTGCAGGCCAGAGGCTATATATCGTTCATTCCGACTTCTTTCTCCCCTGCGCTCGCTCTGACAAACTCCCCCACCCCCCACCTCCCACCCTCACGACCAATCCACCTCCTAACCCGCTCGTGTGCTTTTCTTTTCCAATGGCTTTTTTGGTCCCTTTTATCCCTTACATTGTCCGTACTTAATTGTATCCTAGAAACTCATTTTCAAGCATTCAGAAAACAAGGGGCAGCCATAAATATGCATGTATTCATTTCGATGTTTACTTGGGTGCATAATGAAGGTGAAAAGAGAGTCGCACAATAATTTAGAGAGCCAAGCAAATGTGCAGTTGCAGTCAGAGGTGAGTGCGAGTATGTCACGAGGTCCACATCTGTCTAAAACGCTCGACATGATAGCGGTGCATGCACGTAGATCTGGAAATAGTCACACTAATGTGTGACCAACATCCAAATACGAAGCAGAACAAGCTCAGCATCACCTGGGGCTTCAACAAATGTCTCGTTCTCGCGCTAAAAAGAAAATGTGCCACATGAACTCCGGGTTCGTCGGCTGGTGCTTTTGGTTCTGGCCGGCCGGCTCGATCAACACCACGCACATCCAAACACAAGTGCCCTACCTTCAAAGGCAAAGCTGTCAAAGGCAGCAAGATTTCAAGAAAAACACACGTGCATGTGACTGCACAACTCCATTTAGATCACATTGCAATGGACAAGACCGCTGATGCAGTCGCCGGGAATTGAAAGAGAGCGCTGTAAAGCATTAACACAAACGCAAGAAAAGGAATGGAAACACACCAGGACAAGAAGACAAACAACCCGATGACTGACGGTTGTTCGCATGTTTTATATGCAGCGGTGTTCCTTCTGCGTTGCCCACAGCAGGAGGGTTCAACCTGCTTCCCGTTTTAAACTCCTCCCCCGGACGCTTTCATGTAAAGCAATCTTTCACTATCACTGCGAAGAAAGCCGAGTTGCTCAGACCCAATAATTCGATACAAGCACTTAACCATTCTGTTTGAACTTTGCTGGTACACTCATTACACCTCCTTTGAAGAGTGAACGTTGGTACATTGCTCCATGTTATTTGCTACAACACGGAAGCAAATTACACCACAACCTCAACGTTGATGCTTAATCGGCCACGTGCAGGAAAGTCGGCGGAAGAAATACCCAAGCAAAAAGAAAGTGAGAATCCCACTCATCTCACAAACATTCATTGCCGACAACATTTTTTTTTTGCAGATGAGCTCGAAAGGCTGTGTGGGCGATAACTGCACAGTAGAGCGAGTACAGAGGAGATGATGTCTCGGAATGAGGCTTGCCCCTCCGTGTGGAGTAGAATACTCCACAACAATGCTGCTGCCTCTATCTGAAGTGTTTAGGGGAAATGAGCATTTTGGTTCATATAGGCCTCTCCGAATGTGGTGGGTAAGGAGGAGAGAGAGAGAGAGAGAGAGAGAGAGAGAGAGACAGACAGAGAGAGAAAGAAAGAAGGAAAGAAAACACCAACCTCTATTGAGCCTGGCTATGTACAGTATTTTCAAGGTAAGATTTTGCAAAGGACCTTCCACTCATATCGAGCAGGTGAGAGTAACCCAGAATCTGAAATCACTTTAATTGAACCCCAACTTTTGAACTCCTGATTTTAAACGCAACCGCACAAGAGTTGGAGCTGCAGATGCATCCTGCAAGACATGCTCACGTGTTTGGGGGACGATTTTGGAACACCTACAAAAACGCACAGTTTTTGTAGATGCGAGGGAAGGAAAGCCCACTTGCGAAAGCTTCTCAATTGGGTAAAAACAAGCCAACAATCATCTGGACATTTGTATTTTACGCTCTTGTCAGAACTGAAATCAGGTGCCAAAAGATAGATTAAAGTCTCTAAATTTTCAGCATACTTCTACACATTAATATACTGACTTATAAAGGTCGGTATATACTTCTACTATATATATTTGTATATTTGTATATAGTATACTTGAATATATCACCTTCTCGTCAAGCTCATTTTTTTTTCTCACAAATTGTCATTGGTGAATGCTCACATCTTCTAAATCACTTTTTCAGGGTGGAAAAAGAAAACCAACAGCTTCTTGTTTGATTTAAAACCACATCGTTGGAAGTTGAGTATCCTGCCTTCATGTACTGTTGCACACCAACATCAAAACTACCTCAAAGTCATGCTCAGTCGCTAAAGTTAATACGGTTAAAAGTAACACATTCATTAGGCTGTCATTGATCAAAATAGGTCACGTCACCCCTTTCAAAGTCCCGCAAAAAACTTTCATACTTGAAAAAAAAAATGATATGAAACATGGACCATGTTCAACTGCTGTTGTCTGTTGGCTTTGTTGAGACATCTTCTTTGTTTGTCACACCAAGCTGGACGCACACATGTTACATTCAAAAGGAAAATAGTGTATAATCAAAAGACATTCTTACCAAGTCTGCATTGCTATGCTCCTCCAGACTCTTGGCAAAGGCTCCCTTATCCGACGGTTTGATTTGCCAAAATCATGCCACAGGAGCGCATCATTACCGGAGCTCATTCAGTGAGAGCAGATGTAATGAGTGACATGCAAAGTCCTACAAAATCTCTCTCAGGAGATCTCTGGCATCCACATGTCCTCAAATTAAGCTCAGCTCACGCTATGTCAAGTCATTTCCGTGACAACTCCCTCTTGTTGGCGGGAAGAGAGAAGGCAAGTGGCGAGCTGCAGAGGGCAACCTCAATAAAGCTGCAAGTCTATATATGGAGGTTTTGCCGCAAATTAGAAGATCTCCACGGCTGTTTTCTTGGGGATATTACCTCAGTCACCTTCATAATAAAGTGGCGGTCCCCCGTGGAAACGCCTCAGCGAGACGACTCTGTAACATGAGGCAACAGGTGGCAAATGAAATTACAGGAGCTGTTGAGAATGCCCTGCTTTTTGACATGTTCTCTCTCTCTCTCTCTCTCTGTCAAGTAATCTTTCCAAAATCATCCCGCAAGTCCAGCTGTTGAACTGAAACGGTGATGGCGAGGTCAACGTGGAAGGTGGCGCGAGAGCTGAAGTGCTGCCGAGTCATTCTGCGATTGTAAGAGGCAACAGAGGTAAAGTCATCACGGGGAGCTTCAGGGAAAAGTTGGACTCTCCCAATGGTGAGGGGTTTGACATTCACATTACGTCGTGTTGCTACAAAAACAGTAGCAACACAACGTAATCTCTTCTTGGCTGTTTTGTCGTGTACAATGCGTGGACTTTTGTGACGATACTTTCTGCATGAATTCATTTGCATGCAAGGGCAAATCCTGGTAAATTTCCCCGCATCAAAATATTCATCGATTCATGTTTAACTCATATCGGCCTGCTTAAGTGAGAGGCCCAAAACCATGACCACCCTCTTCTGGCAAAGCTTCACTCAGTCTACATGGAAGCACAGGAGTAAGATTTATCACCATGGTAACCGTTCTTTCAAATATTACACATACTCCTCCACGGTCATGCGTCTGTCTCATCAAGGAAGTGATGGCTGCTTCGTGAGCTCCTTGAATAGTGAGGAACACATTAAAATTGCAGAGGAGGAGCAGGCAAACGAACAGATACTTTGCTTCCGTAGCAGTGCCAGTGCGCTGCTTCGTAGTTATGAATGAGTTACGCGACAAATGTAACCTTTGCTTTGAGCTACGTGATCTTAATTTTGCAGTCAACTTGGATGAGGCGCAGATAAAGCACGCATGCCACCTTCTCTTCGATGAATACCCTTTCGCATCTGGTTGGCAATCAGCTTCACTCGCAAATGAGAGCGACCACTGCTAACGCGCAGCTCTCAACAATGCCACTGCACTGCACAAACACAGAGCTCCCTCATACGCCAAGAGCGCCCAGGACACTCTAGACCAGTGGTTCTTAACCTTTTTAGAGGTATCGAACCCAACCAGTTAATATGCACAATCACCGAAGTCTTCGTTTGTGAAAAATAAATATATATATATATATATATATATATATATATATATATATATATATATATATATATATATATATATATATATATATATATATATATATATATATATATATATATATATATATATATACCCTCCAAAACACATATATATATATATATATATATATATATATATATAGTTACAAATTCAAGATATTAAAAAAAACACATTTATTAAAAACAGAAAAAAGTTAATACAATTTAAAGAGACAAGTATACTTTTTTTTTTTTTTAAATTAACGTACTATCACGACAGTCACACATTGACTACGAAGTGAACTTAATTTCCCACATCACTGATTGGACAAGCGATGTAATGTGATCATCGGCAGCCAGTGATGGCCAAGCGGGCGTGTCATAACTAATTGACATGTTGAGTCAGGTGTGTCTTAACTTCTAGGGTTCTCAGAGGTTCGACGGAGCCTCTGAGACCGATTCACCGAACCTCTGGGGTTCGATCTAACCCAGGTTAAGAACCACTGCTCAAGACCATTCACATGCAGCCCGAGCTATTTGAGAAAACAGAACGTTATGATGGCTTGAGGACCAAATGAACAAATATGGTCCGTTTGATCAATTCTTCCACCAATCAATATTATTCCTACATTATTTTTAGGAATGATTGTCCAATTTAAAGTGGAAGAAATTCGCATCAGCATCATTCAATTACCGGTAACTTTCTTGAAGAACCAACTGTCTGGGAAGTGTGGTAAAACTCCGCTTCTTCCCAGACGTTGTGTGCAGCATTTGGTCTCCTCAAGACTGAAAGTCTGGATGGTCTTTAGATGATAACGAGTGAAAATCATTCAGATAGACTCACTTGAGTAAGCCCGTTTTGTTAAAAATAGATATCCCGAGTGCTACGGTGCAGAAGGAAGTGGTCAGTCACAAAGGTAGATTGCAGATTTTATTCTGCCTATCACCGTGCTTAGTCAGCTCATCATTTTATTTATTGCATTCCTCATGGCTTTCAGACCTTTGGAAAATGAGCAGGGAAGATGATGTAACCACAGTTGTTTGCTTTTGTGGAGGATTAAAGGATTTTGTCCATTTGGGGGTCGGTGTGAGTGCTGAATTTGATGACCAAATTTTAGCCTATTAAATTAGTGTTCTGGGGTGATGTTGTGTTGATGCGCAAGGTATAAGAAATAATACTCATGTAATACTAATGTTCCCTCTCAGCTGCGCGTGTGAGCAACCACGCAGTTCTTTCCCCTTTCAGTGCATTACATTTCTACATTCATTCTTGCAATCTCCAAACAGGACACCACACCATTCCCACTTGCCTTCGAGTTTCAGTGCGACCGACTGCACACTCAGTGGTTCTACTGTAGTTTGAAGCATGATGTGATGCTGCAGGCGACACGCTGACCGCTCCAAAAATGGGCAACGTTTAGGAGCCTCTGAAGTGAAGCTCTTTAATGCCTTACAAATGTCCGGTGGCTAGAAATGTTCATGCTTGATTCAATGCCACATTTTCCAATATTTTTCAGTGGATAATGTGGGACATTATTTACGCAAATAATTAAAATGCTTAAAATGATGTGTGTTAAAAAAAAAAAAAAAAAAAAAAAACAGGGCAGATTTTATTCGTGTCACAAATCTCTATTCAATGATTTCTTCTATTTTGATATGTCAGTGCTTAGACATGTTTTGTAACATATCTAGATCAAGTTATGATCTCAGGTTTTGAAGAGGTTGTGATATTGGTTTGACCAACGTGTACATGTTTGATGGTGCTCAACCTGGTCCAAAGGATGCTCAGGAAGTTTGTGTGAATGCTCAGACTCGTGGAAAATTAGAGGGAATATTGGATAATAGCAACTTGCATGATATCGTGCTAACTCAAGCAAGATGGCATTTATTTTTGATTTCTTGGCCTGGAGATATGCTTATGGAGATGTGAGGATTCTGCCCGACAGCGATAATATGCAAATGAGACTAATACTGTAAGATAAAACAGTATATAAGCATATATTTGATTCACCCTCCAAAACACATGAGATGGATAGAGAGAGAGAGAGAGAATATATTCATATATATACCTATATAAAATGGATAAAATAGTAATAAGAAAATTTGAATGTGAAGGTCATACACCATATTGGAACCAAAAAGAGAGTCGCATCCAGGGTGCAGCCAAAAGCATCAACTCCATTACAGCCTTTGCAACTAATGTTTTGACATTTGTCTTCATTATTATCAATGAACAGAGGCGATTGAGTCACCAGCATGCTCCATTAGCTTCCTTCATTGCACAGTTGCACAGCTGAAATCACACATTAGGGCGGATCCAACATGAAAATGACAAGTTAGGGGTGCGAAGGACACAGAAGCTGATTATTTAGGTGTCCAGGCAAGGGCTGAAGGGACAGTGGGGGTGTGATGGGGGTGGCGGTGGGATGCCAAGGCCCAGATGGGATTTAAGGAGTTGGCCAGGAAATGCAAAGCTTTTTTTTTTTTGTTAGTTTGTTTTTCTTGAGGGGCGCATGGGTCCATATGGTAGAAGCGGCCCAACATACCTTGAGAAGAGAAGCTCATTACAATCAGTATAATTAGCCTGTGGTAATGAAATAAGTCAGAGGCAGTGCCACCTTCACTTAAGAGGAAATCGATCTAGGTTTGAGGGAGTTTATTAAAGCTGGGGAATAACAGGGAGCTGAGGCGGGGGTGGCGTTGGTAGGGGGTTAGTTTTCTCAGCTCACATTAACAGCTAATCAGCAGAGTAACAGTAACACTGGCGTAGTACGCAAAAGCTTGACGAGACTGCGTAAGTCTGTCACCGAAAGAGAAGCTTGATGTTGCTCAAGCTCAAAGCACAATGGGATAGCAGAGCCCGGAATCGAGACGAGGTCACTCAAAGTGAAATCAGCCAATCAGAAAACTGAAGCCGTTCCAAATCGGAGGAGATAGGACATATCCGTTAAGAGTGGTGGCACAAGAGCCTTGTGAAATTTGGCCCAGGCGAACGTCTCTGGCCTGGTGGGCTGCGGTGAGATAATGGCTGACGGACATCTCTCCTAAGGTGCCCTAAATGCGCGGCGGGTGCGGCGGGTGCTGCTTGCTCATTT
>CAAKHF010010166.1:4814-16141 GCA_901007745.1 Hippocampus kuda | reverse complement strand
CAATGAATAGCTTTAGTAACTGGAACAGAAAAGATTTAAAGTGCATCTGAAATTCAAAAGTAACATTGAATCCTTAATTTAACAATAAATATTTTTTGACTGACCATGTCAAACCATACAATACTGAAAAATAAAATGACATAAACTCTAACTAATAATGCATTCAAACTAATCACCAACATTATCTCAGGAGCACAATATTAAAAAAAATTTTAACCAGCAAAACAAAAATATATAAAATAATTTGTGCTTTTTTTTTTTTTTTAATCAAAGATGATGCCTAGATTAATGGCTACAATGAGCACATTTTGCAATGCACAGCTTTTCGAAGCGAGGTTTGAAGCAGGACACAGCAACTCTCGGCTCCTGCTCAATGTGTACCCGGGACCTGTATTATTATACTGAAGTAGCAGTCGCACGTTTTTGCTGAAAAAAACTCAAGCAGCCTATCAGCGTGATTGGGGTGTAATGTCTTTAAGTGACGCCTTAATTTATTTGGCTTCATTCTGTCCGCTACCAAAACTTTTAGACACAGTAAGCACATCAATCTTCCCTCGTCTGCCACCGCAGGCACATTGAAGCCAAACTCGACATACGCCTCGTCATATTTCCTCCCTGAGAATGCTCCCTGCGCAAACTCTGCCAATGAGAGCGCCACTGCCCCCTAACGTAGTGGAGGTGCAACTGCAAGTTATTTTAGGACAGTAAAAAAATAAAAAAGCATGTTCCCCGAGGTCAAACGCGCCCCCCCTGACGGAGCCTCGCGCCCCCCCAGGGGGGCGCACCCCACTATTTGAGAAACACTGCTCTAAATTGTCTCGAGGTGTGAGTGTGAACGCAGATGGTTGTTCGTGTCTGTGTGCCTTGTGACTGGCTGGCAACCGGTTCAGGGTGTCCCCCACCTACTGCCCGAAGACAGCTGGGTTAGGCTCCAGCACCCCCCGCGACCCTTGTGAGGATAAGCGGATCGGAAAATGAATGAATGAATAATGATGTCAGCAATTAATTGATTTCTGAATTTTTTTGATGATTAAAATTTGACACCAGACATGTTCGCAGAGCTCTGACTCTGTCTGCCTGTGCCTCAACAAAACTCACCAAAATCGCATTAGAAAAGTTTAGGGGACTTTGTGTCACCAACATGTTCAGATGCACCGGGGACATAGGAAACACCTTCAGTACGCCAGAACGCCCACCATGGCGTAGAGTGGTCTCCCAAAGATGCGGCAGTTTTGACGCACGTGCGCAGCTGTGTGGTCTACAAATATAGAGCTCTCGTTGTCATATTTGACCTTCACAACAGTAAATATTTTTAACTCAATATCACCTAACAATTATCGCCTTGGGTTGAAAGATAATTGGTTGAATTGTATAATTTTTGAATTTATGTCTCAGAAAGAACTGTATTTATATCATGACATTTTCTGACGGTAACTTTAAATGTGTATTTCCATTTGGCACACAGCAAGTAACAATAAAGCAGGATTTAGCCTGTAGAGACGGAAAAAAAAAAGATTTAAGATCCAGGTCAGACACTGGCAGTCTAAAACTATGTTTCCACCAACATTTTACTTTTTGGAGAAATAATGACAAACCCTAATCCAGCCTAAATTACCCCCACAGGAAGTGTAAAGGGGAAGACAATGGCTAAAACTACGGTTTGTAAATAGTGTGACATCATACCTGCACAACACAAACAAATACAAACACAACTATATAAGTCAACTGAAATAATATCTACAAGGTGGTGGTAACAATGAAATGCAATGCAATGTGTCAGAAAATGGAAATAAGATAAGATTTATGGGACAGCTAGCAAAATGTGATGTGGGGATAGAGTGACAAGCTTGCAAGAGAGCGGGAGTGTGAGAGGACTCGATGCAATGAACAAGAAGCATCCAGAATGAATTCCCTGAGATGGTCATGCATGGCTGAGCTGAATTGGCCTGGATTGAGGAGGTGAAGGCTGGGTGGGGGTTTGAGCGGCTTCTGCACGTCCAGCTGGACAGAAAGACGACAGAGAGCAAGAGGCCCCCGGGTGCTGACAGGTGTAGGCCTCCACTCCAGCTGAGGCCTTAAAGCTGACCTGAATATTTGGATAGCTCTCTCTATCTCTCTCTCCGGCTCTCTCCGTC
Source organism: Hippocampus kuda (assembly GCA_901007745.1). Taxonomy (NCBI): domain Eukaryota; kingdom Metazoa; phylum Chordata; class Actinopteri; order Syngnathiformes; family Syngnathidae; genus Hippocampus; species Hippocampus kuda. The sequence goes on along the minus strand of CAAKHF010010166.1, from coordinate 14,006 downwards.
TTATGTTTGCTGTTTGCCATGGGATTTCATATGGCTTTTCCAATGTGGAGGCTGCAACACAATGACTCTTAAACTTGCCGTTTGTGAAATAGTTGAACTGACAAAGCTTAGTTTTGTCATCCAAACCATCCCATGCAGTGAAAATACAATGCAAGAAAATGCAGCTAAGGCCTGGTACATGCATACAAATTTTTCAAGTTTTCAAGGATTTTCTTTTTTTCTTTTAATCTGTAACAGACCCCACACATGAGCATAGAAATTGCGCGACTCCATTTTGTTCGTATTGTCTCAACACAGAACACGACATACATTCAGATCGTGTCCCACCATCGATTGAAAAACAAAGAGTTCCTCCTGTTTCTGTGTATTAACAACTGGCATTCCCATGAAAGAGATTCATAACTTTCCAATTAAATGTCAACACTGAGAACACATTAGACTAAAAAAATGATTTGTTCATCTTCCTTTTAACATACTGTGATTTGAAATGTCTACATTCAAAAAATAATAATTTGCTTAATGCCTTATTATGGGATGATGAGTAAATCAGCGTTCCAACATGACACGTTAAAATAATAAGGTCACAGCTGCTGGGAAAAAAAAGTACTGCCAAAGTACTATACTAAACAATGAATTAGAGCAAAATCAAAGGCATTCAAATGATTTGCAAGCAATGCTGCAATTAGTCTTAACGATGAAATTGGTGAATGGAAAATGTTCAACTGGCATTTCCCCCCCTACTAAACAAGTGCTTGAAATCCCTATTTATAAAAGCATATATATATATATATATATATATATATATATATATATATATATATATATATAAAATAAAATTAAGGTGTCCTGTAAGGAAATCCACAAGAACACTCTCTTGGCACCAAACGGTACATTTTATTATGATTGAGGACGGCAATTTTGTCTTAGCTGTTAAATACGAGACCAACATGCAAGCTTGTGCATCGGTGCATACCCAAGGCAGACACACAACACTTGAAACGAGCTTCTCACGTCCATGCACCCAACCACCCATACTCATACTCATGTGGATATTATCTGTTGTGCTCAGCTGAGTCTCCAGGCTCGTCCGGTCCCCGTGGCGAAGCGGTGACCAGGGGAGGAAGAGCTTATCTGGGCTTCAGGCCCCCTCCCTTGGCCCCATGCCTTGGCTCCAGAAGCTGGGAGGCAGATGCCATGCAGGATCCCAGGGAGGACTGTTACTGTGGACAAAGCTTGTAGCATTTAACGCAGAAGGGACAAGCTTTTGAACCTCATCGTCCATCTTTGTGTCCGCGCGCAAATGTGCAGAGGATGACGGTAACAGCTTTTAGTAGGACCCAATCGCTTTGCCCACATGGATGAGCTCAGCACTTACAAAAGGACGCATTCGAGACAGTTATTTCTCTTGCATCTTCATGTAATGAGGTACGAAGTAACAGTCATGGATCACAATGACAACTTAGGGGTAATTATAAGACATTTTGGACAATTCCATGCTTCGAACCTTCTGGGAACCGTCTGGACAAAGCTCTTTTTGATATCAGCATAATTCCCCCCAAAAAAAAAAGGGGGGGGAGCAGTTTTAGCTCCAAAAAAAAGGAACAAATCTCCATTTTAACTGATCTTTAGGTTTATTAAGCGTCACCACTGCCAATTCTTTAGTCCATTAAGTGTTGTTTTCTTCAGCAGATCCTTAGGGGGGTTTAATGATGGCGATGAGCACGGTGGAAAGGGCAAAAAAGATCTATACTTTCATACAAGCAATCAACCAGCTCATCACAACACTTCGCGCGGACTCATTGCATCATCTCCGTCATTCACAATAATTTCCTGTCTGAAACGAAAAGCTTTTCTTAGCCCTAACAAAGGCAAGAACAGGTGTTTGCTGGAATGCGCAGCTGAAAATCTCCAGATGAGTCTTGCAGCTAGTTAACAGCTACGAAAGGTTCCTTTCGTCTCAGAGAATTAAGCCAAGTGTTCACAAAACACAAGTCTAAATATAGGGATGGAACATGAAACAGATTAACGCCACAGAGTGATGGGTCTAGAAGACGGCAGCACGCAGCTTTCTTCCCGCTTTGACTGGCACAGCTTTGAACCCCATGGATTGAATTCAGTGAGTAAATATATGTGGGTGTGTATGTGCACGTCTACCTAGGAGCCTTACTGTGGATCTTCTCCGAAAAAAAAACAAGGGTGAATAACAGTTCAGGGTTTGGGGCAAATCCAGTGCGTTCAAATGTCTGGTGGATGTCTAGGGCATGCGACGCAATGCGGTACATTAAATATGACGCCACCGGAGGTTTTTTTTCCCCAAGATGTACATCTTCCTCGAGGCTGTTTAGGGGTATTATCGACAGCCATTTTAGCTTTGGGGGTGAACTATGTTGTTCAGGTTTGCAAAGAGCCCCCCCCCCTACCCCCCCTTCTCCTTTGACAACAGTAAACGCTTTTTCTTCGTTCGGCAAAAACTCTGCGTATTTTAATATTGAATTTTTTTGCCTTTGATGTGCAATCACACATGCGCATGGCTGCCACTCGCACAATTACACAGACACAATGCATTTGCTGAGATGGAGCGACTGCGGTGTGTTTGACCCATTTTGCAGAGGCAGGCTTTTGCTTTCATAACGATAGAGTGTGAAGGAGCGCATGTGTGTATGAATGCATATCCAGTAGCTTGCAACAGGGGGATGTAGCACAGCAGGCTTTTTAAATCTTGAAATGTGCTAAACTGCTGCTGTCTGGTTAAAAAAAAAAAAGTCTGTATTACCCGTTCGCTCGAAAAATGCCATTCTCCATGTAACGAAACTTCAATGCTGAGAATAGAATATTGACAAGACTCAATAAATTTGAGTTAAATAGTTAGGTTGTACGTGATGAAAGCTATTTTACATACCGGTACTGCTCTGAAGATGTTCCTCAAGCGGTTATGAAGTGTTGTCTCACAACAGTGGAGGGGTGTCACTGACATTATATTTTGTGTCACGATAGTATGTTGCCTTATTCCTGTCACTTCCCGTTAAGGCAGGAGACAAGTGGAACGGGCGCCTTGCCTTGAAGCTATCGCAGTAAGGGTGTCTGCCACGAAGTAGAAGGAAGAGGTATAGGAGAGGTCATGGTGGTGGGCGTTTGCAAGTGCCACAAAAATCAGGGAGCGGCTGCCGACCCTTGCGGCGCATCAGGGCAGCAGTCAAGTGAATGTGAAAACAAGAGAAAGCTTTGCGGAATATTGATTTAATGCCGCATCCGGGGCAGGGGAGGGCGGCAAGATGCGCGCTCCAGATTACGTGCGCTCTATTTCCTACTGAGTCAAAATCTTGAGTTCCTCGGCCTCCACGCTCACAGAACCAAGTGGAGACAGTGATGATGTTCTTTCATTGGCTTTTGTGAAGTTCAGCGGCGTAAAAACCGGTGTAGGATAAGAAAAAAATATATAATACATGTAAAATAATGATCCCATTGTTTAGCTAGAAAACATCAAGGCATCTCCTTGACATTCAAACGTGTTGCTTGTGCCTTTCAATTAGCTTCCTGCCTTCTAAATAATGAATGGCCTCAGCCCTCATTAGCATCAAGAATACAGTAGATTAGGAAACTTGGTTATGGTCTATTCGACACACAATACACTTATTGAAATAAAGGATATGCAGGACATAAAGGTTTGTGTTGGGTGTGACCGGTTTTCACGAAGAAAAAGAGGAACAGCCTTCGTCTCACTGAATTCAACAGCCACCATTGTGATTGCAGTTTGCTGTTGTTTTTTTTTTTTTTCCAATTCGCATGGGGATATGTTCAATATGTAATAAATACTATTTGACAATGGTAGATGACCCCTTCTGCGGATGTTGCTGTCAAATGTCGATCACATGTTAAAATGGGTCCTGAAGGTTCATATCAATTCCAAATATGCTGACATATTCGTATACAGCAGGACGAAACAGTTCATGGAGAAAAACAAAATGTGTTCCCCCGTTCCCACTTACAAATGAGTATGATGTGCTTTCTAAAGAGTTGCAATTATTCCCTGCAACATTTCATCACCACTAATGTCCACATGATTAGGGTGACAGCCAGAGGTGAGGTGTCAAGAACAGCTAAAACGCGCTTCTCCCCCAAAAATATTTTAACTTTCTTTGAAATGAATGCACTCACTCGTCCAACCCAGACACCTTCACCCTTCCCTCCCCTCTCCCCCCCCCCCTGCCATCGCGGATGAAAATGATGAACAGAAGAGGCGCACTCCCATTGTGGTGCGCAGCCAAGTGAGGAGGTGCCTCTTGCTGGCGTCCTGGGCCAATGGAACAAGGCGCAGCTTGGTCGCAGTGTGCGCGCCTGGCCAATGGCGCGCGCCTCCCTGCTCACATGACGCCTTTCTATATGTTGGCTCCTCTCTCAGCGCTCAATAGCGACCAGCCCAGGCATCAATGCAGACTTAACACCGGACAAATCGGGCGTGCAGCATCGACGGTATGTGCAATGACAATGACAAAAAAAAAAAAAAAGCAAAAAAAAATTTTTTTTAAAACATCACCTGAAGATGTGCACATGCTGACTCTCACTGCCAAGGAAGGACACACTTTTTTTTTCTGCAAGCAAGACGACCGGAGCCGCACGGCGGCGAGACATAAACGCCCATAAGTTGCTGAAATGAATCGTAAGTAGAAAATATTGATCCGTTTTTATTCGTAATTGCTGCTATCAATAAATCCATTGAACAAATACCAGTTTTGATTGTCGGCATTTAGAAGGATTCGCAAGCTTTATTCTTTTAAATGTGCTACTTTTATGCGCGAACGCGTGAGCTCAAAGAGGAATTAAACAGACTGAAATGCTGTACGAAATGTGAAACCTTGCACGTTTTCTTGTCATGTCATCTCCTTGTGCATCGACATGATTTCTTTTCTTTGTGATACATGCGAGTAGGATGGGGGTCTGGAGGGTGGGGGGGGGCAGCTGTCTGCACAACGCCATAGCATGAAATATAGATAAAAAGCACGCGGTAAACCCGCTGACCCGAGCCTTGCTGTCTGGCTGGCTGGTTGTGCACCCGCTCCACAAGGCTCAATGAGGACAATTAGGGAGGGGTGCTGGGGTGGCCAGAGGGGGGGAAAAAAATGAGTTCTTAAAGGACTCTATAAACGGGGCAGCACTTCACTTCACCCCTAAGGGGTGGACGGTCCATAACCTCGTTTGTCAGGCCCGAAGGTTGATTACTTCAGTAAATAATTCGATCAATAAATACAATTTCAAACATATACTTTTCCGTGGACGCTTGAAAAAATGTGAGATACATTTTCAGGAACAACACCGTTTCCTTACTTCAGTCCATTTCCCAGCCGCATAACCTTGCCCCCCATTCCCACCACCACACCCTAGAGATGTCATGTCACTCCCAGAACCTCTTTATCGATTTAAAATTGGTGGGGTCACAGCTCTGTGCGGTGGGGGGGGGGGGTGTAGAAATGATGTACATTTCAAAGTCGAGTTGAAAAAATGGGTTCCTTGTGATTGTGCGTTTGTTCTGCACAATAACAGGGAATGGCATGCGGGACCAGCGCCATTTGATGTTCGGAACAGCTTCATATGGCTTTAATTAGGACCTATAAAATGTGTCTGCCCTATTCTCTAAGGCGGCACTGAGGAGCTACAAAGAGGGGGAGTTGATACATTAAAAAAAAGGAAAGCAACACAGAAAGTCACTTAGCTGAAGATGTTATCAAATTTTTATGAACCTACTTTTTTCCTTCGCTGCACCCCTCTCAACCCCTCCCTTCCTTGATGCTCGTGGTATGTAGGCAACACTCTTATTCCTGCTTTGTCGGCATGCACCTCCCACCCTCCACGGCCAGCGACACCGTTAACCTGACCACTACCTACGGTCGCTCTAACCACCAGACCCCTGGAGGCTAGACAACATAATGATCAAGAGATGTTCCAGTACGCCTGAAACACAGGCGGATCTTTCATATTTTTTTTTTCCTTATGCTATTATTTTTTATGTCCGCCTACTGGTCCAGCTGCCCCCCCGCGCACGTCCTTGTCTATACTTAATGCACGCAATGTTGTTTAGGAGTTACTGCTCATGTGGCAATTGTGTGCAGTTTCCACACTTACTGCTGCTGTTCTGTAGACGACAGTGGACCCCTGCTATTCAATAGTAATAGTGACTGAGCCCGACCGCGAAGAGTACATTTCAGTGAATAATTGACGATGATGATGATTAATGACTGTAGCAGTGGGGTGTGGCGTAAAACAATAAACATTTGACAGCAACGTGTAGGAGTTACATCGACGGCACTCCTGTGCTGGTGGGCCGTGTAGCTGCATCGCGGGCCGAGGTGATGTAGAATTAACACGCTTCAGTGTTATTAAGGATTCCACTGGTTTCGATGCCGTGTTTTGTCCTCATAAGACCATCGTTTTGTGAGGCAAATCAGCCACGGAAAACACGGGTGACGCCATCTTATCTATTCTCTCCCACTTGGAAATGGAGCAAGTGAGCGCGTGCGTGGAATTTCCACCTGCCGTCCACCAAGTTTGGTTGAGCGGACAACTAGTTTGATGTTAATTTTTGGCGTGACAATAACAATTGCTCTCTCCATTAAAGATATGCTATGATAGAATGAATAACAGACAATATTTTGCCACGAGAATAAGAATAGTTTTTTTGATTTTTTAAAAAATTTTGTTTATTTATTGATTTATTTGCCAATTCACGTTACACTAAATTGCGATTCATGTATAACGGACCATAAGTTCCCAGTAGAAGACATCTGTGAATAGGTGAATTGTGGACTGCCGAACCATGAATATGCGGGGGTCCACTGTACATACCGTAAATATTTGATTGGAGGATGGGTGACACACACAGCTACAGCAGACATTCACAAAGAAACATCAAAGACTTTTATGCGTGAGTGTGTGTGCATCTCTGTGTGTGAAAGCTAGTTTTATCACACATGCCGCCTCATGGAATCTGCAGTTATTTTGTTCTCTCTTTGTTCACTAGATGAAAAAACTGTATAAGGGCTGGATTGCATTGTCTTCTATGTTCATGCATACTGTATATGTACTCAGTAGGATGTCCAAAATTAACTTTACACTTGAATTAGAACTGAAGATTAGACGCCATTTTCTTCCTTTCTTTCTTTTCTTTTTTTTAAGACAAGACCCTCAGTTGCTGACTGCGCATCTCCACTTTACTCAGGAGCTGGGTGCTTTCAGCTGGAGGCTGAAAGTTGTTTCCGAAGTCGAGCAGAAAGAAACACTAATTATAGGAGGTCGTTAGTAAAAAATGCAACAGCACGCATTCGTTTTTTACTTATTCTTCAAGAGCATCTTTCGTTTGAGAAGGGCAGACGTCTTGAAGTGTTGGTTGGTGATTACATCATCCAAATGTTGCCGGGTCTGTGTGATGAGACAGAATATTTCATAGAAAACTGTCGTTGTAGATTGATAGTTGGATCTCTACACATATATATATATATATATATATATATATATATATATATATATATATATATATATATATATATATATATATATATATATATATATATATATATATATATATATAGATTATGCTACATATGTATATTATGTCAGTGAGATCCATAAACCTGGAAAAACAAAATGCATGTTTTTTAGTCTCTCTTGCAGCTGTCCAAAAAAACAAAAACAAAAACCAAAAAAACATTGACGCTGTTGAGCCAAACCTTGACAGTTTTGGTAAACATGTTTGTTAGAGGATTATTTGTAGCTTCCGCTTTCAAAAGAAGCGTAATCTTGTCACATGTGACAAGTGTAGAAAAAATGCACACAGTGTACAGGGGTCCAGTCGCAATCCTGGCACTTGTTTGTGTGTTTGCTGAGAGCTGACATGTGTCATGGCTTCAAGGAGATTGAGGATATCTCTTCCTCCGCCACCACCCTTTGAAGGGGGAAGTAATAAAAAGTTCAATGGGTGCAACAAGCTGTTTTTCCCTCCTACACTTTGAGGCTTTCTACCTGGAGATGAATAGGAGGCCCCTCCATAACGAAGGGGGAAAAGAGAACGTTTTATTGAAGGCTAAGGATGTGGGGGATGCTCTTACAATTTATAGACACTTGGTGTGAAATAGTCTAATACATACCAGCACTGCTACATAAAAAACAAATAAATAAATCAAGGTCCCTCTCTCGTTACGAAAAATGTAACAGAATTGGAAAGGACTACGCAAATTATGCAAACACTCACTTTAAGTAGGTCAAATGTAAACAGTCCGGTTAAATCCTCCGTGCAATGAAATGGTGCCTTCCTTGTGTGATGGTGCAACCTCCATGTTAATGACTTTGGACAATCACAAAGACACAGATTAGGATTTTCAATAACCAGATTTATGCGTGAAGGGGTGAAGTCATGGTCAGTGCAGAGTCATTCAATTACCACCGTGCCCTTTCCTGGGAAAAGTCCCCAGCCGTAAAGAGGTTAATTGTTTTTGAATCTCCATCCGTGAGGAGAAAACGGACGATTGGAACGGGATTGGGGGTGGGGGGTGGATAATTGGGCCGCCTATGGATTTCCACAAGTCTTCCAAAAGAAAAAGAGGTGGAGGCGGAAATGCACGGAAGTGGTGTGAAAGGACCGCGTTGTGTGAAGCCGCCGCAGGAGTTGCCTGGTACTTGCAGGGAGAGGGAGCACCTCATTCCTGTTTAGCCCACAAGATGACCTTTGACCCTCACATACTCCTCCTCGCTCCAGGTGCAAGCCCTCACTGCCTTCAGTTCCCACACAGATGAGCATTACAAGTTCGTTTTTCACACTGTTAGCCCCAGGTGATTCCAAAAAAGACATAAATTGGCCCTTCTTCTGAAATGTTTCCTGCTCTGGAAAATTGATTCCACACCTTTCAAAAAGGGGGCGAAAAAAATGATGACCTGAAATGGTGCAATAATCGCAGGAGTTGCTAATCAGAAGCATGTCATGTAGAATTACTGCAGTGTTTGATAACAGCAACGCAAATCACCTCAGGCCATTCGTGAAAGTTTCCTCGCGCTATTAATAAGTGTTAGTAAATTTCAAGAAGACGCAGACGGAGCAAGCCCTCTGCATGGCCCACTGGTTAAAGCACATCGAGGTTAATGAAGTAATCTTCACACTTGCTGCTCCCATCTGGGGGGAAGAGTGGTGGGGGGGGGGGGGGAGAGGTT
>CAAKHF010010165.1:103911-130409 GCA_901007745.1 Hippocampus kuda | reverse complement strand
GCGGTAGCGTGCAAGCCAATGACGAGGACGACTCGACGAGACTGTGAAGGCGACCCGGCGTGACGGCTACCTCTTTTTGGTGGTACTTGATGGCCAATTTGAGTCGGGCCAGGTCTCCGTTGCCCTCCTCCTCCAGGAGGTTGACGCCATCTCGGTAGTTGAGGATCATCTCCAGTTCTCTGGAGCTTCTGGTCTGGTCCAGCAGGTCTTTGGCAAACTCCTTACACTGCTGAGACAGCTCCTCGTATTCCGATTTGAACTCGTTCTCCACCTGCAAGCGGGCAGTCCCTTGGGTCAAAAGTAGCGCTTTGGTGGCAGGCGGCGGCGCTGACCTTGCTGAGCTCCTGCAGCTCCCAGCTCAGCCTGAAGGCGGTGAGGAAGGGGTCCTCGCTGGACAGCGCGATGAGCGACGGGCTGGCCAGCGCCTTGTAGATGTTGAGGCGCGAGCGCGAGTGCCGCAGGCTGTCCACGTCCGAGCTGGACACGCACTCCACGCAGTTGCAGCGGACCTGCCGCACACACACACACACACACACACACACACACACACACACACACACACACACACACACAGGTGCTCAACTCGGCAGTGAATGATTAGCCCTCCCCGGAGCTCCTCCTACTTTATGGACCTTCCAATCGGCCAATTGCTGACAATTAGCTACAACAGCTAATTAGCTACAACCCACCTCGTGTGGCTGCGGCATGGACACGCCCTTCTGCACCAGGAGCTTGACGATCTCGTAGTTGTTGGTGTGCGCCGCCAGGATGATGGGCGTGATGTCCGGCGTGAAGTCCGAGAACTGCTTGTCCAATAGGATGGGAGGGACCTGGTGGGGGGACGGGGCGCAACGCGACGCCTCGTTAGCAACACGCTCGGGGGAGGCTCTGAAAACTCAAAGCCCCAAAAGCCCATTTGCCGTTCGCGACGGGAAATCGGGAGTGGTCTCGATTCAGCCACGCCCGAAAAGGAAATCGCCAGCGGCCTTTCCTTTTGTCCGTTTTGGAAACCTCCTGAATATCCTTCCAAGTTCCGCCCCCCCCGAAGTGGGGTCCCGTGGAAATGGCTCACCTGCATGCCGCCGCTGGGCTTCTTGTGGTTGAGCAGCAGCTCGACGGCGCCCACCACCTCCTTGCGGATGGCGTGCAGCAGGGCGTCGCCCACGTAAACGCCGAAGCTCAGCAGCAGCTCGATGATCTCCAGGTTCTCGTTCTCGATGGCGATGAGCAGCGCCGTGCGGCCCAGTGGGTCGATGCAGTCGATGTTGATCTTGAAGTAGATCTCGGCCTCCTGCCAGGCAGAAAGCCAAAGCTTACTCGGCGAGTTTCGATGGCAGACGAACATGCTGGAGATCGTTACACCTCCTCAGCAAGTCGCGGGCAGAAAGAATGTCCGCCTTCGAGTCTGCCCGTCTCCGTCTTCCCGACGCTCGTCGACGGCGTTATCAAGTTTGTTAGCGTGACGCTAAACGGACTTTTTTCAATTTTCATACGGCTTCGGGACTGCTTTTGGTTTCTGAGCTAAGGTCACTTCCACGGATGTCTTTTTTTTTTTCCCCCAATTGGTCAAACGACACCTCATACCTTGAAAAACTCCTTTCACTCTTTCCATAAACTCACCACTGCGCTTGTGTGTACATTTTTGGTACCTAAGGATTTATTCAGAACGCTCTTTGGGTCCTACAGCAAAAAAAAAAAAACGCGCAGCATCGCCCGGCGTGGCTCACCTGCAGGGCCTGCTTGACGCTGGCATAGTCGCCCTTCTCCACGGCGCCCAGGTAGGCCTTCTCCAACGCCGACAGCTCCGACTCGGCCCGCACGATCCTCAGGGGGATGCGGTCGCGGTACGACGAGCTGTCCGAGCGCCGGTAGTACAGCTGGGACATGGCCCCGCCTCACGCTAACGGACGCTAACGGGCGCTGCCGGGCATGAAGGCGTCGTGCTGAAGACAGAAGGGGACACAAATTTTAAAAATAAAAATTTTAAAAAAAAGTTTGATTGACAGCTCTGCGATTGGCTCGCAACCAGTTGAGGGTGGACGCAGCCGGTTGCCCGAAGGCGGCCGGGATAGGCTCCGGCACGCCCCCGCCACCCTTGTGAGGATGAGCGGATCAGAAGATGGATGGATGGATGGATGGATGATTGACAGCGTTAGCGGTTGCCTAGCAACCATTCTCATCAACCGTTCAACAGTAGCCCTGTGTGCACCGAAAAGAAACTGGAAAATAAGCAAAAAGTTCCTCAAACTGTCCAAAAGAAGAATAAAGCACCCCCCCCCTCCACGAGTCACCTGGTACAGTGCAGGCACGGAACAAACTTCCAAAATAAAGAATCAAACAGAGACAATGCAAGTCTCACGTGTTGGACGCTTGCAGTAAGAAGCCATCGACATGAAGGCTAAGTGCCGTAATCCTTTTTGGTTCGGTCTCCACGAAGCTAATTACAATTAGCGACGCTAGTAACGACATTAGCCGGAGCCGCTGGCGGCCCCGGGGCCAGAGCTGATTGACAGGCAGGGCCAACCTTGTCCCAAAGTAAACACCATTAGCTTGCTAATTGATTGACAGCGCCCGAGGTTGCCTGGCGACCGCAGCCGAGAAACCAAGATGCTCCAGCACTTGTTTATTTTTTAAAAAAATTTTTTTGCCCTCCTCGGTGGCAAAGTGTCCTAACAAGGAAACGTCTCCGAGGGCGACAAAGTGAGCAATAAAGTCAAGTCATTAATGCATTGCGGGCACCTTAAAAGGCAACAAAAGCGTCACGGTCTTGTTTCGGTGAGGCCTCCAGTATTTGAAACAGGTTCTGTCTCCATGCAAACGGCTCTTTGCCAGAACACAATCAATCCATTTTTTTATTATTGTCAGCAGAATGCCGTTTATTTGCACGATTGGATTTGGGTTTTTTTTGTTCCAGGAACCAACCAAACCCGACAGCTAAGCAACCGTTTAGTTCTTGAGTTGGCAGAGCTGTAAAATGCCCAAAGGTTGCAGGTCTCCGTGGATGAAATAAGACTTAAAACAAGCTCTTTGATCCAGATCTGATCCAGATTGGAACATTAATGGACAATGTAAACGGTACCATGCATTCCAATTGAACATTCTCCCATAGCATAATCACATGAATGTACTTATGGGACGCACGCACGCACACTCGCAGATGCACGCACGCACGTGTCTGTGTGTAATGAAGCCGCATATGAGCACAGCATCTGCATTGTTTCATCCTGCAGCCCCCATTCATCCCTTTGGTATCAAGGGCTAGTGCGGAAAAAATAATAACGACACTTTACTGGGCTCGGAGTGGGATTATACCAACACACACACACATACACACACAGAGCTGCTGCAGTGCTTGGGGGGAAGAACGGCAATTAGCACTGGTCAAAGTTACACCGTGCATGTCTCTGTGCGTGTATGTGCACATGTGTCACATGGTCCGTGCGCATTTTTTTTGTTTGTTTTTTTTGTGGCACATGGCACCGGGAGAGGAAATTCTCTATAATCATGACAGTGAGAAAAAGGAGAGGCGAGGGTGATGAGAAGGAAGAGGAGGGGAAAAAAAAAAAAGAGCACCCACCTTAGTGATGTTGCACATGGGAACTTCGTGCGGGCAGCAATTCAGCCGGTCGCTTTTTTTTTAATGATCTCCACAGGGGGACGTTTTTGATGCGGGATCCCTCACGCCCACACGTCCCTCCGCCGCCTCCTCCTCCTTTTCATCGTGATCATGACCGTCGTCCTCATGCCCGCGACACTTGGAAGCGAGTCGCAAGGCCAGCGGAACGCCGCGCTCGATCGCAACTCGCTCGCAGACGACTTTGGATTGGGAGCGCTGGAGAGACGCAGTGAAATGGAGAGAGAGAGAGAGAGAGAGAGAGAGAGAGAGAGACGCAGTCCCCTCACCGCAGTTCAAAGTGCGCCTGTCGCCCGCGTGCGCGCGCCCGCTTGCGGCCACCTGTTGGCAGGAAGAAGAAGACGAAGATGATGATGATGATGATGATGGAAAAAGGAGCACAAGAAGAATGAGAAGGCTGGAAAAAGTCCGAGCGTGGGGAAATCTCCCTCATTTTTCATCCAAAATCGACGGAAATTAAATGAGCGGGTTTTCGCCAAGGGGGACCAAAAAAAAAGCAAACATTTTTGAAGCAAGAAAAATATGCAACGCGATGAAAAGAGAGCAAGAAGAAAGAAACTGGCTTATGAGGTCTGTATAGTGTTGTATTCGTTTGCTGGATGTGCCCGTTTAAGGGGCGGGGCCTTGTGAAGCGACATCATTATCGGGAATCGGATCGGTTGACTAGCCTGTGCCGTTCCACGTTTCAAAAAAAATAAAAAAAACTGAAACGTTGGCTAAAAGTACATCAGATATGCACCCACTGAACAGCGTTTCCAGATGCCAGCCCGTTCCAGTGGGCGTCTGGCCAAGCAATTTGTAGTTCCAAGTGATTTGTCTGTCCTGGTCTTTTGTCTTGGAATCGAGTACTGCGACTGTTTGTCTTGTTTCTTTGATGACCTCTTTGGTTTTTATTTCTGTCATTGTGGTCTTCAACTTTGATGTGTCTCACTCTGCTAATTTAGAAACCGGCATTGGGACTACGGCTGAAAACTAGCATTCATGCTAAGTGCAGCGCATTTACGCTGTTTATTCTTGCGTTGATTCATGTGCACTGTCCCGACAAAATAAATGAATGAATGCAGAAAGGTGGAAATGACATGAACAAGTGACCCTCAGCAAATGAAAAAAAATCTTGTCCTTTCTGCCCCTGCGTCCTGTCCCGATCAGCCGGCGACGGCAAATGTCTCGCTCATTTGCCGTCGCCAATTCATTTTGGCGCTGCCTTCGCTGTCCGCCTGGCACGGCGGCGACGCCTTGGCTGTCGCCTGCCCAGTTTACAATCCGCAGGCCAGGCCTGACGAGGAGAGTGTTTGTGTGGGAGGAATGTAGGTCAGGATGGAAGCTCTCTTCTCGATAAACACTGCGAGATCAGCGCTTGTTGGAGGGTTTGCTGCCTTTTCGTGGCAAATTGTCAAACTTTGCTGACAAGCTCCGCCCACACTGAGCAGTTACAGTACAAGGAGGGTGAGTCGAGTCAAATGGATCCCAGAGACCTTTTTTTTTGGGGGGGGGCAGCCTTGACCTACTGAACAACACAGGACCGAGCATCGATCCCTGCGGGACACCGGAGATGTCATCTCAATCCTCAAAGGCCACATTGCCATAAATTTCACGGTATGTCCTCCGTGCAGAGAAATCATTTCTAAACCAGCACGGTGCCAAGCCGTTACGACCGGTCCACATTCCCAAGCGGGTCTCGCGGGACGTGACCATCCACGGAATCAAAGGTGACGTCATGAGGTCAAGTGTCCATAGCTCGTCAAAAGATCTTTAGCCACTTTCGCGAGGGTCGTCTCAGTCGAGTGAGCCACACTCAATTCGGCGTAAAAAAAAAAGAAAATCGATGCCAAAGATGGCTGGAGGCTTTTTGGAATAGGCCACAAAAAGGTGATTGAGTAAAAAAAAAAAAACAAGTGTGCGATTTCAGTGAGTCTCAAGGGGCCCTGAACACAAATACCACGGAACGCTTTTAACGCCCGGCGGATGCGACTCCAAAAGCCGAGTCGTCGTCTCCGTTGCGGACCCGACCCCAATCCGTCTACGCTGATGCCTTTCGATGCCGACAGTCATTCGGGATGACCCGTCAGTGCATCACGATGAGAAACCGCTAAAACTCATACACGCCAAGATCAATCAGGGGCGCCGTCTGAGTGGGTAAAAGACGCAGGGGGGAGGAGGAGGAGGGGACAAAATGAATCATGTGGCAAAGAGTCATTTGTGAAGAGTGCGGTCCTGGCGGCTGTTGGCAGTGAATCACGCGCATGATAATCAATAGCCAATTATGGTCAGCTCGCGTATCAATAAACGGAAGGAGCCGACAAGAAGCTTTGCCTGAGCTGGCTTTCTCGTGGGAGCTATTTGCAGCACGCCAGTCGGTGTGCGTGTGGTGGGAGAAGAAAAACAAAACAAAACATGATCGATTCTAAAAATAGCCCCGCAGCTAATTCTTCTGCCGTAAAAGGCGAATGATGGTGGCCGACATTGAAACAAGATCCCCATCCGGTAGACATGTCATCAGCGCAACGCTGCCGCTTGTCCCGCTTTTAATGGCCGAGGCGTCTCCTGAGTGCCTCTCAAAGTTGACCTCCGATGAAAGCGGCGCGACTTCCGCGGAAAGGAGGCGGGGGTCGGCCCTTTTCCAGGGAAAAGGCACTCAAACAACCGAGTACTTCTGCTGCTAAGTCCAGGGCCGGATTTACTCTGTGAGATCCAGGGCTGTTGCCCCCCTCTCTACCCCCCCCCAAAAAAAATCCCCAACTATTTGCCTTAAACCTTTTGAACAGAAAGCTGATGAACTCCACGACACAAATGATGTGGAATCGCTCTCTTGACCGACTTCAGCGTGTCTCAAAATGTTCAAGTGGCCCCTTCATCCTTCCATTTTTCTCTCTCGATGGCCCTTCGACAAAAAAAGTTTGGACCCCTTCACTTTACACGATTCAAGAAGGAATCCAGATACTGAATACAAGAAGTCAACGTGAACAGCAGCGAGAAGCGACAAGTAGCAGTCAAAAAGTAGCAGCGAGACTCCAACACCAGACGGCAAAGGTTTGCACAAGATTGCCTGCCTCAAAAGTACCTCAACTTGCGTGATCAAAGTGCCGGTCTTTTCTTTTAAGGTGTGCGTGTGTGTGTGGGCGGAAGGGGTGGGGGTCTTATCTAAGCGCCATAGGTAGAAGCCACTTGTGTTGAAAGAATCCAAAGCTTGCGCTCTGACCCAGCCAGGGTCCTCTATCGCCATGGCAACACTTGTCCCCCGGCTTCGGGAACTCATTAGCCGCAATCTCGGCCCCCGCCGCCCCACCAAGTTCCACCACCATGAACCTCCTGACGAGGCAACGTTGTGAATATGTAACGATCTTTTCGTGTCCGCACTTGAGTCCCGCAATAGCGGCGTATGATCCGCCTGAGAAACGACGGGCAAATTCAAATTGGTCGGCCGCTGTCCTTGACCGACGCGACGGAGCCGGCCGACCCGACCGTAAGCAACGGTGAGCGCGCGTCCGCCCGGCCTTTTCAAATCGCTTTCGAGGCGCATAAAAGGACGAGATGGCTGGGCGAGTGGTCGCCGTGACAACCACCTGAGGAGGACACGTGCCCGGGATGCCGCGGCGCCGCGCTAACAGTCTGAAATCAGCGGCGTCCTACGGATGACATGATGACCAACAGGTGTGTCGCTGTAGAAGGAGGCCCACTGAACCTCCCGTCGGTCCCAAACAGATCAACCGTGACAAGAACGAGAATGAGGAAACCTCAAATGCTTGTGCAGTTAAGTTGTGAATTTCAGGCAGAATATTTGACTGGCTTGTCCACTCGTATTTGTGGAACTTTAACAGAGAGGGGGAAAATGGAGAATATTTCAATGTCATTATCTCCATCTTCTGTCGTTATCTGTTCATGTTTATAAAAAGGGCAAATTATGAGGAAAAAAAACAGGCTGATTTTTGCCGATTTTTTTTTTTTTTTAAATCGGTTGGCCAATTAGTTTTTTGGGCATCCACATTTTGCTCTGCTAAAGTGGCATCCACCAATTGATCGATCGGTGGGTTGATCAATCCATTGATCTGTCTATTTCTGTCCACCACTTTATTTCATGTTCATGTTCATCTGTATTTTGCAATACAGTGTGGGCGGGGCTGCAACCGACGAATGGCATTTCAATATATTGCAGTGGGAAATGCGGTGCAAAAGTGAGTTACGAGATCGGTCGCGGAGCAAAGTGAACTCGTAAGTCAAGGGGCCAAGCGCCTCGACATTGTGTCTCGTCTTTCCAACTTGGAGACAGAGTCGAGGAGGGGAGAGGACCTTTCGGTATAGAACCAAAGGCCCCAAAGTTGAATTTGATGTCCCTCTGAATTGCGCGGCTCTCATCCCTTGCAAATGTCGACGTGTGGAAAGATTGGCTTTGGTTGCAGTGGCAGGCGGTTAAACGGAGCATCAAATGGGATTTTTTTGCAAATGCGCAGCAGCATTAAAAAAAAAAAAAAAACACAACAAAGTCTGAAAGTATTAAAGTGCCAGCGCGTCGTCCCTCATCGCCGCCTCACCGAGCTGACCTTTCCGTCATTTTACTTTTTATTAAATGCCAAGCGAGCCCTCATGCATGTTTTTGGTCGATTTCCGCAGATGTTTGGAGCGCTTTCTCAAACCATAACAACCTTGAGGCTTGCGCTGCCGGAAATCAAGTTTGGAAAGTCACCGCTTGGTTGCACATACACGCGGTAGCGTGCAAAGTTAGCATTTGTTGTGATTGGACTTTTTTTTTTCTCCTGCGGATCGTCGGAATGGCAACTGAAGGGTGTGACGAAGCAATTACATCAATATGAGCGCAAATCCGACACACATGCTTGATGGCAGTGTGTGTTTGTATGCGCAACAAATACACACACACACACACACACACACTTTCGCATTAGCACTGATTACAGCGTCTAGGACAAAAGTGAGATTTTTAGCCGACTGCAGCAGCTTTTGCGATGCTAATGAGTTCTTTTCATTGAGTGCCAGTGCCGTCGCCGCCATTTTTAGCATCCTCAATGGCCCCCAGGCAGGATGAAGGCCAAGCGTTTCATCTTTTGTGCGTTTTTTTTTTTTCCCCATTTGTTTGTGGGCTTTGGATAGCGCCAGGCACGGCCCACACGCGTCATTTGCTTTTTTTCTTGACTCGGGCGCTGTACGGCGATGGTCGTTTCAGGGCCAAAGCCTGCAGAAATGTGCAAAAGCGTCCGCATTGCAACTCCAAGTCATCAATGTCCGTCAGCCGCCTCCCTTTTCGCTTTCGTCCACACTGCCGACAAAGCAGCTTCTGCACAGTTTAGGCTGCGGTGCCAAGGAGCCGATTGGATACGCACCAATGCCAGCATGCTTGCATATAGCAGAGTAGATACCACTTCTTTCAATACATCTCATTTGATTTTAATAATCGTTTTATTTGACATTTTTAACATTTACAAAATGCAACAAATGTTTTGGTACTGGATTTGTCGTTGAAATAGTTTTGGGTTTAGGAGTCGGGAGTCTAAAATTGGGTTTCAAACTACTGTTAGGGTTTCACAGTAGGGTTTTAAATTAGGGTTTGGGTTTCAGAGCGAGGTTTCAAACTTGGTTGAGGTTTCAAGTGAGTGTTTCAAACTAGGGTTGGTTTCAAAGTAGGATTTCAAGGTGGGGTTTTAAACTAGAGTTTGGGTTTCCACGTATGGGGTTTCAAGTAGAGATAAGGTTTCAAAAGAGGGTGCGATACCAGAGTTCGGGTTTCAAAGCAGCACCTTGCGCATCTATTGATGGCAAGCCATCTGCCGCCCCCTCTCGCCTCACACGAGAATTGTTCTTGCTTGGACAATTCACTCGCCGTATCCAATTTTCCACATAATAATCATCTAGGAAAAGTTCTATTTTCTTTTAGATGCTGACAAACTGGCAGATACCACACATCCATCGTTTAAATTTCTAATCTGGTTTTGTCACTCCACCTTTTGTCAACTGCGGTCGTATAATGACGTCCGGCTTTTGCTGTACCTGGTTGGTCAATTATGGTCACGTGACAAGGATGTTTTTGCACGACCAGAAGCTCGCGGAAGTACTCGCGCGGTTCCGTGGCGATCCTTTCAAAGCTCAGTCACTTTCTGCTTGTATGTGGATTTTTTAAAAAAAATTTGCTGATTTTTGATCATATTACGTGGGCTAAGTGTCTTATTGAAAATTGTTACAATTAATTCTCAGTTTAAAAGTGAGTGTGAGAGGGTGACAGCGAAACTTCGCTTTTATTTTGAAGACCCTCACCCGAACAGTGTTTTCTCGAAACGTGGGTCGTGCTCTGCAGAACGAGCGAGTTTGCCCAGTTTCTGTCAAATTGCAAATTTCTACCGCACCCAAATGTTTTCGGCACATTTGCGAGCTTCCCTCGAGCGTGTGAGGTAGCGAAGGCAGCGCGATGTTAACGTGGCGCAGCATGCGTGCGAACGTGCCGACGCTCCGGGTTCTGCTCACCTTCAGACAGGTCGCGCCGGACCACCGGTGGCCGTGTGGCCTCGTTCCGTTCCGCCGGAGCCTGAGCACCGGGACGCCGCTGCGGAATGACTTTTTTAAAGGTTGGGGCACCGTCGCAAGTTGACATAGATGGAAGCAAATAAGCAAAAAAATGATCAGTACGTTCATAAGTGTCAACGCCGAATGAAAGCGCATCTCCGAACCATTCATTAACAGAGTCAAGTTAAATGCTTCCGATCTGGACTTTGACCTTAAAACGAAGTGTTGCTAAAATGTGTCCGTTTTACCTGTGAGATCTGGAGGCCAAGTTGGCCGCCGCGAGGAGGAAGGTGGCGGACGCCGCGCCGGGCAGCTCCTGGAGCCCGCTGGAGATCAACCCCAACCTCCCTCCGGAGAGGACCGACATCGTGATCGTGGGGGGCGGCGTGGTGGGCTGGTCGGTGGCCTACTGGCTCAAGAAGAAAGAGGGCATCCGCGGGGGGCTCAAAGTGGTCGTGGTCGAGAAGGACACGACGGTGAGTGCAAGTCGGATGTCCAAAGTCGGTCCACGGGGGGGCCGCCGTCCTGCCTGCGTTCCTTCCAGCTCTCCCACGAGCAACGAACCTGATTCGAAAACATCAGGAACGTTCTCAAGCTGCTTCAGAGCTGGCTGATGAGCCGATCGTCTGAATCAGGTGCGCTGCAGCCGGGAGGGCCGAAAAACAGGCGCGACGGCGGCCCCCCCAGGCCTGGAGCTGGACATCCCTGTCGTAGAACCTCCCCAAATTGGAAGACACGTGCGCATTTGATGTGATTTTGTGAACACTGACTCAATAACACGTTTTGAGCTATTTCTCCTGATTTGTTTGTTTTTTTTGCCCAAAAAATGTTGACACATTGAGAGGCATCATTGACACGAAAGTGCCGCTGTTTTCTTTGTGCCGAGGAACTCTGTTGACGTGAGTTGAGGAGCATTACCGACACAAAAGGACGAACTATGTCCAAGCGGGCGTCATTTTGACTTGGGCCATGTTTTCAAATGTATTGTAGTATCAAAATACATTTTAAATTCTGGTGCGGCCTCACGTTGAGAGACGTTTTCAAAGACTCGTGTACAAAAAAATACACCGGCGAATTCATTCAAAGTAACGACGACGATAGTGACAGTCAATTCTAAAAACTGCTGACCTTGAAATAAAGAAAGCGCCACTTGCTTGTTTGTCGCACTCCGGCGTCAGTACTCGCAGGCGTCGTCGGTGTTGTCGGCCGGGGGCATCCGCCAGCAGTTTTCCCTGCCGGAGAACATCCGCCTGTCGCTGGCCTCCGCCGACTTCCTGAGGAACATCAACGTAGGTCGGCATCCCGGCGGCCAACGCGGCCGCTTCGTGAGTCGAGCGAGCGAGTAAAAAGGGAGTCCCGTTCCGCAGGAGCACTTGGGCGTGCCGGACGAGGACGCCGTGGACGTGCACTTCAACCATGCGGGCTACATGTTCCTGGCCAGCCACAAGGGGGCGCACGTCTTGGAGGAGAACTACAAGACGCAGAAGTAAGCTCGTCTCGCCTTCTGCGTTTGCGCTCAAACGTCGGGGCCCTTTTTTTTTTTTTTCACCCGCTTGTCTTTGGCAAGGGCTGCCGGGGCGCAAGTGTCGCTTCTGTCGCCGACGCAACTCCGAGAGAAGTTTCCTTGGATGAACACACGAGATGTGGCGCTCGCCTCGTATGGTGAGTGCGCCCGTCGTCAAAGCGTTTCTTTGAAAACGCTCGGTGGTCGTGTGTTCGATTCCATCCTCCCGATCAATACAAGAGTATCGTTTACGATCTGAAAAATCTCCATTCAACAGTTATGCACTCAATCATTTGAATCAATCGAAAACGACTCTTTTAAATGTCCGTCAAGCATTGACCTGCGATGCCTTCATTCATTGGAGAGAATTGCCCGGTCCTAACCGCGCGCTGGCGTGTGTGCGTTGAGGTGTGGAGAACGAGGGCTGGTTGGACCCGTGGTCTTTGCTCAACGCCTTCAGGAGGAAGGCCCTCTCCATGGGCGTCGTCCAGTGTTGCGGAGAAGTCACCGGTGGCCGAACACTCGCCGCAACACGTGAAACGAGCCGCGGCGCGGGTGTCTTGGTGTCAACGTGGTGTCCCCTTCCTCAGGTTTCAAATTTACCTCCAACGAGGCCACGACCGAAGACGGCGAGCGTTTGGAGCTGCGCCGGATCAAATCGGTTCAAGTGAGCGCCAACGCCGAGCCTCCGAACGCATTGGAGTGCGGGATTCTCCCGCGCGGTGACAAACCTTCGGTCGGCTCGCTCAAAACGTTGCGCAACCCGTCAGGTGCGGATGCCTCGCAGTTTGGAGTACCAGCCGGTGGAGTGCGCCGTGGTGGTCAACGCGGCCGGGCCCTTCTCGGCCAAGGTGGCCCGCATGCTGGGAGTGGGGCTCGGACCCCCCGACACGCTGGCGGGAATCCCGCTCCCCGTGGAACCGAGGAAGAGGTGACAAGAAGGAGGAAAAAAAAAAAAAAAAAGAGTCAATTATGTCCGATGTGGTCGACGGTGCATTTTGGGAGTTGTTTGACCGCGTTCCAGGTTCGTCTATGTGTTCCATTGTCCTGAGGGGCCCGGACTGGACACGCCCTTCCTCATCGACCACTCGGGTGTTTACTTCAGGAGGGAGGGGCTCGGAGGCAACTACATCGCCGGCAAGTCGCCCGACGAGGTTTGGACAACTTACGCAATTCGTTCCGAGTCAAAGTTTTGCACTCAGGCCGGAAGGTCATTCGAAAGTTTGAAATCCAATCAGCCCGCGATTGTCGATTGTAAGAGGACGCACAAAAAAGGTCTCGAGGGCCAAATAACTCGGGCAGTCGGCCATTTGGCCATCGTGAACAATTTCTTCACTTGATCGCTTACCGATCGGCGAGAAAGTGGGAAATCAAAGCGTGGCTCTGTGTGGCGTCAGGGGGAGGAGCCGGATGTCGCCGATCTCCATGTGGACCACCAGTTCTTCCAGGACCAAATTTGGCCCGAACTGGCCCATCGCGTTCCCGCTTTTGAGAAACTGAAGGTAAGCCGCGGTTGGCGAAAAAGCCGCCGGCAAAATCCGAGGCGCTGATTTGCCTTTGCCCGCTTGCGGGCCAGGTGCGGAGCGCGTGGGCGGGCTACTACGACTACAACACGTTGGACCAGAACGGCATCGTGGGCGCGCACCCGCTGGTCAGCAACATGTACTTTGCCACGGGCTTCAGCGGCCACGGCCTGCAGCACTCGCCCGCCGTGGGCCGCGCCGTCGCCGAGCTCATCCTGGACGGCGGCTTCGCCACGCTGGACCTCAGCCGGCTCGGCTTCCGCCGCATCGCCGAACGCGAGCCCCTCTTGGAGAGCAACATCATCTAGTTGCCGCAGATCCCGCAGTAGGACGTGAGCGCCGCAAGCGGACAAAATATTTCCTGCGCTTCCCACGTGCCTCTCATCTCGTTCGATGCGACAAAATCAGTGCTGGAATTGTTGATTGTTCAAATATTTGACAGGGGGGCGGGGCCTAATGAACCCCAAAAACTTCCCAATATATTTGAGGCTAATTTCAGGGGAAGAGATCCGATTTTATGATCGGCTCGCCAATATTGAAAAGTTCAACATACGGGAAGCAGGCAAGACTGGCAAGTTGTGTGCGCGCAAGACTCTGCTTTTTTAAGACGGAAACGGAACAAGCCCTCCTTCCCTATGTTGGAACGCTCCCCTGGAAGTTTGGAGGTGACATGCTTGCCACTTGACGGGGTGGCGGGGCCAAGAAAATCAGCAGCGATGCTGAGCTATGTATTGATAATATGCTTTTATAAATGAGTCACCTCATTGGTGCTGACGTTTGGAAAAAAGCCACGCAGAATAAAGCTTTCGCCAAAGAGTGTTTGTCGGGTCTCCCTCGTTACGTATCGGACGCAATCATCTTTCACGCCGAGGTTTCGCTTACCCGCTGGCGCTGTCCGTTCTCCTCTCAACAGGTGAGGGACTTCCTGTCCCCGCCGTTTCCCAATCATCTCCATCACCGAAATTCGAAGCCGAGAGCCGTTGATGTGACAGGCGTCCCACTGCGGAGCCCACCGACGTGGCGTCCCACCTCGGTCCGATCTATCTGAAGAGAGTTTCATTTGGGAATGTGCGAGGGAGCAGATACACTGCAAAATGTCCCCACCCCTCAACCCCCCCCCCCCCCCAAAGATGATGAGTTAGCCAGCTCTAGTTTTGTTTTTTGTCATGCGAAATGAAGGCAAATTTCAAGGAGGGAGAGGGGGGGGGGACGTCCTCATGGTAGAACCTCATCTTGAATCGAGGATGGGGAGAATTTGACTTTGTGAAGACTGTCAACCAAGTGACATTCACGGCACACAGGAAGAAGCAATATTTTCGCTGGTGACGATGGAGTATAGAAGGGGGGGGGTGAGGCAACCCCCCCGCCCCCCCAACACACCGTCTGGTTGGTGCGCGTGTAATCGGTCCACCGTTGGCGCTGCTGGCATGTGGCTGGGATTAGGACATTGCAGTGTGTCTTAAAATCGTTGCCCAGTGGCCGTTTGCTGGAAGAAAGGCAGCGGCGGAAAGCACAAGAGGCCACGCTCAGGTATGCGCAAACAAACTTTTTCTCAACGCGCGTTTCTGCGAAGAAAGAGCGACCACTGCACTTGACCTTGGCGACGGTTTCAACCAACAAATTTATATTCGCACCACGATGGCGCGACATTTTTTGTGCTCGCTGAATCGGAAACTTGATTGAACATAAATTTAAAAAAAAAAAACACTCGAGATTTTCACGCTCGCTCGTCAGTAACAGTCTGAAGGGTTTCCATTTGATATTTGCAGGTTCAAAAGGAAGCGGGGAGTCCCGATGAATCTGATGATCGATGATCGGGTTGGCGCAAAAAGCTCAATTGGCTTCAGCAGAAAGCAAACATTCGCAGCAATTCAAAAAAGCTCCATTTGGATTCATGCGTGTGGACTGCACATTTCGATTGCTACGACTTGGGAGTTCGGCGTATCGCAAAAGTAATGCATTTCTCGGGCTCTTTAGACCTTTGTGCTTTTTGACATAATTCAGTACTCACTAGTCCATTATTATTTCAACTCGTATCGATTTGGACAAGTCACAATTGCAGTCTTTGTTAGCGAGTGCCTAAATTGTGGCTTTGATCGTTTTATTTAGAAACGAACGTCAAAGTGAAATGACGCATGCAAGCGAAATCCGTTTTTTTAAAAAAATATTTGAATCTTTTTTTATGAAACGATTGGGCGATACGGCGATTAGCACAGCTTCACCGTGCAGAAGTCCGGGGTTTGATTCCCAATTTTGAGGGGGGGGGAGGGTTAATCCCCCAAGCCCCCCTCCCACCAGGCTCCCTCCCCAAAAAAAAACTTGTCCCGCAGCCCGCTTTCAGGGTCCCTGGTCGTCGTCGTCGTCGTCAAATCGTCAACTTCGCATGTTCGTCGTCTTGATCAAGGCACGCGCGATGACGTCACTTGCGGACGTCCAAAGACGAAGGCCTTCGCCGACGCCGAGGCGATTCCCGCAACGGCCGTCCTGACTTTTCACGGCGCTTTTTTGGCATAAGAATGAAAGTGTGGACACCGTCTCGCGGCTCCCAGCTCGTCCTTCTCCGTATCAAGGGAGCGCGCATGGCAGGTAAACTCCAGCGTGAGCCGCAATCCCGAAACGGGCCGGAAGTACTCCGCGGTTGCCAGACACACGCCCAACAATGACATTGCAATCCGTTCTTGGAGGGGCCCGCGTCCGCGTTCGGCACCTGGCCCAATACGCTTCGTTATAAGAAGAAGAAGAATCCTAATCATCCTCTCCACGGAGCAGCAAAATGGCGTCTCGCACAGGCCCCAAGTGTTCATCAAAGATGGCGCCGATTTTAGATTTGGCAACATTCTCCCTGCACTCCGATAACCGGAAATTGAAAGTTGCACTCAAGGATTCAACAACCGTACGGTCGTTTATCGTTCCAAAAAGAACCCGCGAGAAGTGACTTTTCTTCAATATAGTCGCTCTTTTTTTTCCCCAATTATGACGTATACAACAGTCAGGGTCCATCAGCCGCCTGGAAGTAGGCTTGACAATTGGCCGATAATGCCACCCGATGGCAGCAAAGCACTACTTTTGTCCAAACCAAGCTCCTTAACACACTCGAAATTGTTGCCGCGGCACCAAGACGCCACCGGATGGCGCGCGCCATTTGGCCTATGCGCGGAAGGCGTCGCGCTCGCAACTCATCCCCACTCCCACCCCGCAAGATATTTGCAGGATGTTCCAGCGGTTCCAGGGTCAGGTCCAGCCAAAGGTGCACCCGGGTCGCAAAAGCCGTCTGGTGACCAAAGACGGCCGCTGCAACATCGAGTTTGGCAAGAGGGAGCGCGGCAACCACCTGGCGTACCTGGTGGACATGTGGACCACCTTCGTGGAGATCCGTTGGCGCTTCGTGCTGCTTCTGTTCGTGGCGTCCTTCATCGGGAGCTGGTTCATCTTCAGCCTGCTGTGGTACTGGATCGCCCGCAGCAACGGGGACATGTCGGCGCGGCGGCGCGGCAACCACACCATGTGCATCGCCAACGTCAACAGCCTGACCACCGCCTTCCTCTACTCGCTGGAGACGCAGACCACCATCGGCTACGGCGGGCGGGCCCCGACGGGCCAGTGCGCCGGCACGGTGGCGCTCATCATCCTGCAGTCCATGGCGGGCGTCTTCATCAACAGCTTCATGTGCGGGGTCATCCTGGCCAAAATCTCCCTGCCCAAGAGACGCGCCAAGACGGTGAGCTTCAGCGACGCCGCCGTCATCTGCCTGAAGAACGGCAAGCTCTGCCTGCAGATCCGCGTGGCCAACCTGCGCAAGACGCTTCTGATCGGCAGCCAGATCTACGGCAAGCTCCTGAAGACCACCACCACCGCCGACGGCGAGACCCTCATCCTGGACCAGCTGGACATCCACTTCACGGTGGACGCCGGCAAGGACAACCTCTTCTTCATTTGCCCCCTGACGCTCTACCACGTGATCGAGCGGGCCAGCCCCTTCTACGAGATCTCGGCCGACACGCTGCCCCATCAGGACTTTGAGCTGGTGGTCTTCTTGGACGGCACGGCCGAGTCCACCAGCTCCGTCTGCCAGGTGCGGACCTCTTACACCCCCCAGGAGATGCTGTGGGGCCACAGCTTCCTGCCCATCATCTCGCGAACCAAGACGGGCAAGTACCGCGTGGATTTCTCCAACTTTTCCAAAAGCGTGCGGGTGGCGACGCCGCACTGCGCCCGCTGCTTTGAGGGCAAAGCGGACGTCGAGCTCCAGATGCACAACCAACACAAGAACCAGCAGAAGATCGGCATCCACAACCTGGCCTTCCAGGGCACGGACGTTCACGACGCCGCCGACGTCACCAAGATGTGAAGGCCTCATCCTTCTCGCGTATGGAGGAGGAAGCCCCCCCCCCCCCCCCACAAAAAAGGTACGGAAAAATCGGCCCAGGGACCATCTGGTCAGATTTAGGACCAGGTCCGGGGTCAAACTCGACAGGCAGTTTCACGTAACGTGAACTTGTCCGTCACCCGAGTAAGTCAAACTAAAAGCGGAACCAACTTTGACCACCTCCCGCGAGATCTGTCACGAAATCGTTCCATCAAGCCACGATTTTGCCAACTTGGTCCTGTTCCACAAGGATTTGTTTGGATTTAGAATCTGGTCACGCAAGATTTTTCGAGCCAAATATTTCACCCGAGATATTTAGCGTGACTCGTTCGGGCCGAACTCTGAAGGACGTTGAAAGTTCCTCGGCAATGAAAAGGGGCATTCATCGTGAACGGCACAGCGGGTTCCTCCTGAGAAGATTAACGTCTGAGTCGCTTTTAATAAAAAAACTGCAGCGTGTGGAGGCGGGGGGGGGGATCACTCACGGGGGCTTTTCGCACTTTGTCATTATTGCCACCGAAACAGTCGCTCAATGACAGATCGACGTCCTTGTTTGCCGTCAGAAGGACGCAGCGAAATTCGGTGGTCGCTCGTGACTCAGGGACGTGACTCAATAAAATGCGTCCGCCCACAATGAAATGACTTTAGGTTCTTTTCATGAATGAAACTAAATTTGATTTTGACGTACCACAAAGCGGTGGTGTATACCGATGGCCAGTAGAGGGCAGCAAAGCACTACTATCACCAAATTAGCATCGGGGAACGTTTTCATCTGATTTGTGACTAAAATTCGATTGGACTAGTGAAAAAAAATCAAAACGATACACTTGAGGTTGAGCTAGCGAGCTAAAGGCACCAATTGATATAAGGAATAATTCTTTTAAATGTAAATATAGAGAATTGCTGCTCTTTAAGCATACCAAAAAAAATGTACTTTGCATTCATAATTTTGCAAACATTTCAACTGGACATTTTTTTCCATTTAAAAACAAAAACACTAAAAATAAATTCATGAAGTATAGACATTTGGTCAGACTGTGACGGTACCGCTAATTGACGGTTATGAATCGGCAGAGCATCCAATCTCAATCAAAATATTTGTATATAGATTATTAAACGAACTCAATTCATTTTTTATGGTAACATTTCTAATGACAATGAGCCAATTAAATAAAATCATCATATTTAGTAATTTTTTTACGACTATAGAAATTGTTAAAATATGCACAACTGTATTAATATTTGTTTTATTTTATTTATAATCAATTATTTGATTCCTCCCCAAAAAAAGAAAAATTAGCTGACAACAAAATCTGAGACTCGTTATGTTGGTTCTTGCAAGAAAATCCTTCACATTTCAAAACAATGCCACCATGTAACCGGTGAACTTTGAATTTCAGTGATTTTCATCCTTACCGAAATCTCATCAGATTAGCATTTGTGATCCTACGACAGACGGGCCAAGTTTGGATGAAAGTGTGCGTCTTTGACCTTGTTGCCAACTTGAGCCTTCTCCTCAGCCTTGAAGCCTCCACCTCTGAGCAGCTCCCAAGCCAAAGAACAACCGGGGGTTAATCTCAAGCGTTTCCCTGCTGGCTGGAGAGAGTCACATTGAAAAGTGTCAGAGAGAACAAAACACAAGAAAGACGCAGTGATTTGACGCCGCGGTTTTGCACCAACAAATGTGTCACAAATGTGCTTTATTGACAAGTCCCAGATGGAAATGACGTCACCTGCAAATGTTTTCTGTAAGGTCACTTGAATGTCAGCAGCCGGGAGCCACAGGAAGTCAGCGCAATCAATTTGGATGATTTTTTTTTTTTAAACGCATTGTACATACTGGACCTTTGGAGCCAAGCATACGCGCCAACTTTTCCCCCGGCAGCCTTCGTTGGAATTGAAAACCCAGAGACAACGCCACACGTGTTTTGCATTTCCTTTGGCTTTTTGTTTACGATAGCCTGAGAAGTCACCAAAAACGGCTGCCGTTTCATTTGAGCCTAAAAAAAAAAACAGACGTTCGTCTTCCACACATTAAAAAAAAAAAAAAAAGTCAACACCTTTTAGTGTTCATTTGCGCTATATACTGTATTTTTTTTTAGACCATCATATATTAAGACATGAAATCATGTACATTTAAAAAAAGGTTTTAACAAATAATATAATTCATATTACAATGTTTTATAATCATTAAAATCCGTTTCTAGTCTATCTTTACCCCCCCCCCACCAAATTGTCAATTAAAAGATGGGTTTTCTCCATTTTGAACCCCCCCCCCAAAAAAAACAGTTGCTAATGCTAATGGCTCATAAAAGCGTGGAATTCGGTAGATTCCCGTTTCTATTTTTTTTATGCGACATTTTCATTCACAATAATTATTTGTTTTTTTTATAATACACAGCATCAACAATTGTATTGAATCAAGATTTTAAAAGGCGTATATTACAATATGAATTTACATAGCTGCAATTTTTGTGCAGTGCACGTTTCAAATGAAAAGCAAATTTGATGCGAATACTAACAGCTAGCTAGCAATAGCACAGAGTGTGTCCAATCCTGTTTGGGTTGTCTCTCGAGGGCGACTACTTTTACTGTATTGTCGTCTGGGAATTTCCCACCATTTCTGCTGAAAGAAAGCGAACAAATTCGGACTCTGTGTCGCTTTGGAATTTCTTTCCTCATCGCTAGGTCGCCTCAACGCTAACATGAGCTCGGTCCTCATGATACGAAGGGACGGCCGTGCCGTCCCGGCTCCGACGTTGGCTCCAGAGAACCCATCAAGGTCGACTTGACATGCAGCTTACGCTCGCGGACCCAAACGCTCACATTCTGGTGCGAGCCAAAACCTTTGAAAAGGCTGCTGGGGAAAACATTACGAAGTTGTCACATAAGATGCTTTCGGCTCAATGATCCGTTTGTTGGAGCCTCACACAATGTTAAATACTGTAGACAGACAAGTGGAGTCATACGTATAAATATATTTTTTGGGGGTGAGAGGGGGGTCCATTGGTTCAGCCAAAATGGAGCATTTTCCTTTCCTGAGTGGACATGAAAGTGCACGTCCAGCCACCAGTGCCCAGGAAACGTGTCACAGGGAAACAAAAAAAAACAGCCAAAAAGATCAGGCAAGGTCACATTCTCTCAAATTGTGGCCACGCAGCTGCAAAAAGGAGTAAGGGGTTGCTTTGAGCGCAGGCATTCAACGGTAGAAACAGAAAAGGGTACATTTGACTCTTTTCTTTCTAGGGATGGGCAAATACCGCTAGCAGGTACCGGCATGAGGCTGAGGCCACCGATACTCAACGCAAAACCGTTTTTTGCATGAAGTCCCCTCTGGCCAGTAGGTGGTGCTACGGCGCGGCAAATGATCTTTTTCATTTGACTTCTTCAAATGTGTTCATCAGACCCGGTGCTTTCATCTTGAGCAGATGTGAGTCAGACAATATTGTGCACGCGAAGCGCAGCGAGACGCTGCCGCGCGAGTATCTAGGGCGCGTTTTTTGTGACTCATCTTGGAGGGCATTTCCAAGAGGCTTGAAAACAAGATGCGGAAATCTTCCGCAGCGCCGGCGTTGGCTCGCGAGGGGAATCTCATTCAAAGGCGACCACTCGCAATGAGAGCGCCGATGGATGCGACTGGGCACCGGTGGCCGAAAGGCACTTCTTCTCAAGTAGGAGTTTGTCAAAGCGGCGTAAATGTGGTCTGATCGCTCGCTGGTGGAATAGCGGGCAGATTAATTCAGAGACAATGATTCTAATCCCCCCCAAAGCGAGGATGGCGTCGCCTCTCGCGACGTGTTGGGGGAGAAATCTTGCAAATGTGCGGCAGCTCTTTGAAGGCAGACATTCAAAAGAGGATTTACACCAATAAATTTAAAAAAAAAAGGGGGGGCGGTTTCGGGATATAGCACTTGGAAATGGATTCCGCGACAACACCTTGAGAATTTTCCGGCCATTTTCCAGACTGCTCGTCCTCGTTGGCGTTGCGGGTAACTGGACCGGAACCCCAGCTGAGCTCGCACCGCGCAACCTGGATCGGTCGCCAGTCCATTCAAGGCGTTCGCATTCCCGTCAAGGAACAATTTGTCGTCTTTTGAGAAAATTGGAGAAAAACGGAGCTTCAAAAACCCCGGCAGCCACGTTCACCGCGAGCACACCCCCGATATCCGACTGAATAGTGAAGTGACTATTTGGAGGCCTACTTTGAGGTCATCGTATTGGAAAGTAAGGGCACTCTTACTCCGAGTACAATCAGTGGCCAGTCCACCCACCTCTGGTCGCCAATCAATGGCAGGCAGTCCCATCTCTGGACCGTTTTGAGTCTTCAATCAAGCCGTTTTGGCCCCAAAACAGAGTCCAAGCCGGTCGGATCCGGCGATTGTGAGGGCGCCCGTGCTCTTGTCCCGTCCAATCGTCTATCCCACCGGGTAAAAGCGTGGCGCCATCTCGGGACGGACGGTGCGCCGCCTTCGGAAGGATCCCCGTTCCTGGGACAAGCTCTCCGAGAAGCTTTGGCCCCGCCTTCTCGCCGGC
Source organism: Hippocampus kuda (assembly GCA_901007745.1). Lineage (NCBI taxonomy): Eukaryota > Metazoa > Chordata > Actinopteri > Syngnathiformes > Syngnathidae > Hippocampus > Hippocampus kuda. The sequence continues at coordinate 108,342 of CAAKHF010010165.1, read as the reverse complement.
GCCGACCTATCGGAGGGGCGGCTGGGGCTGTTGCGGGTTGGGCCTGTAGAGCTGCTGCAGTCGTACCGGGCGCCCGCTGGGCGGCCAGCCCCCGGGCAGCTGTCCGATCACCCTGAGCCCCACCGGCTGGAGGGGGGCGCCTGGCACGTGTCCCTGCGGGTGGGGTTGGGGCGGGGGAGTCCTGGCGTGCTGCGGCTGCGTCGGGGCCGCGGGGGAAACGGGAGCGAGTGGGTAGCGCGGCAGCAGGATGGCCGGCGTCAGGCCGTAGCGTACCTGGAAAACCCGCAGGGGTCCCTGCGCCACGTAGCCGTTGGGCCGCGCCGCTTCCGCCGCGCCCGCCTTCACCTCCTCGAGGACGTTGCCCGGCGCGTCCTCGCCGCCGCCCGCTTTGTCGGGCCGCTTCTTGATCAAGTCCTGCATTTTCTCCGCCTGCGCTCGGCGCATGTGGTAAGTCGTCCTGGAGCGCTGGAAGGAGTCCAAGAAGTCCTCCAGGCTCATGTTCCCCTCCATGAACGTGTCCAGCAGCTCCTGTGACGACGACAAAACCAAAGCGGTGTCAGCAGACGACACTTGCAAAGGGGAGGAACGCTTGGATGGGATTGCGATTTCAAGCGTCCAAAATTGCGCTCGATACATGATTAAAACGAAAAAAAGCATTTGGAAAAAAAAAGAATTTTAGTGCTCTTACATTTTAATGCCTTTTTTTGTTTGCGTCTATGCAACACGGGTTCATGATTGTGTACATGCTACATGCATGGTGCCGTCCTTTTGTAATTACGAGTCCCTTTTAGGGGCTGAGGATGTTGATTACTCGCAAATCTGGACTATTCGCTACACCCCCCCCCCAAAAAAAAATTGTGATTCGCGATCAGTCTTTGTCTTGTGAATCATGCCAGCCGGCTGATATTAATGTCAAACTGACTACAGCCATGAGGGCAGAATGCGGGAAGATTGCCGCAGCCAAGCCAAAGCGGCGCGCCGCATTAATAGCGGCGCGGGCCGCTGCATCTCACATGGCTGAGATCAGAAGCAAATAGCCACAAAATGATTCCACCACCGCATCTGATCCAGTCAGACAATTTGCAGGAAAAAAAAAAAAAAGGAGGATAGAGAGCAGAGAGAACAATGTGCTGTTTGTTGGCTGGCTGGCGGGCGTGGCAGCGAATCGCTGATGATCGGCGCTTCACGGGGGTGGGGGAGGAAGCAGATGACATGTGGAAATCACTCCTTTTTTGTTTGGGGAAAAAAGAAGCCTTCCTTGCCTTTTGTTGTCGTTTGTTGTTTGTTTTTACCTCCGAGTTCTCCTCGGCGCGTGCCACCTCTTCTTGCAGGAGGTTCTGGGCGCTCTGCAGGCTGGGCTTCTGGACTCGGGCTCCTGAAAAGGTTGAAGCTCAGGTGAAAATGAACGCCGGCACCGAGACTTCACCCCAGCCACCCTCGTCGAGGGGCGGAGAAAACTCACAAGACAAGAAATATGTTTCCACTTCACACTGGCCACGAGACTCATTGTCAGGCCATCTGCTCATTGACACCCCCGCCGCACAACTGTCCCCCGGTGAGGCTTTGCGTAATAAGAGTCCATGAAGTGAACTTTATTTGCAAAAATCTGTTTTGACTTTGGGGAGCAAAAGATCAACTTGACACAGCAAACCGTGAACAGAGTGCATTTTCGGCACTGTCAATCTGAAAGGTTTTTTTTTTTAAACTAAAAGGATGGAAAATAGACTTATTTTTGTCCTATTCATTCAAATAAAAATGAACATATTGTTCAGTGATGTTCAAAAAGTCATTGCAGTCCTCGTTCCTTGTCCACCAAAATCCATTCATATTAAAAAAAGGCGAGCAACTGTTGCGCTTTCTTCAAACACCCTCACCTCAACATGACTAATTCACGGCGTCGCGTTCACCTTCCATCCAGCGTAGGTTGCAAAAGCAAGCCGGCGCGCACGGAAACGGTAGCGCGCTTGTCCGACGACCGCACGTTGCGGACGTGGCAAATGTGAGTTGACAGCCGGGGAAAACAAACAGTCCTAAGGCAGCTGAAACGTGACCTACATTCGGCACGGGAAGCCAACTGGACCCCGGGGGAGGCCCGCGCACGCACCATGTTGTCACGCTTGGCAATTTGTGATGGATCAACTCGTCATGTCGGGGAGATGATATCGAGTCAAGTGGCGTCAGAAATGAAGCAACGGAGAGGAAGAAAAAAAAACCCAAAACGAAAACAAACGCCCCCTATGAAACAGGCTGCCGGCGTTCAGTGAGCAGGTAGGCTGAAAACTGATCGCGACGCCATCTCCAGCCTCCACCGTCACATAAAACACAATCAAATACTCAGGCAACTACCATCAGTCAAGGAGGCTGGCAAAGTCAGCCACATTAAAACCTCGTTTAAAAGTGAAGAATTTGGTCAACTTCAAGTCAAATTGATCAACGTAGCAAATACAGTGGAGATGAACTGGGCCAGCCCATGAAGAACGAAAAGCCGATTTTTTTCTCTCTTTCTTTGTTGACACTGCACCGCTGCTTCTGCTGTGATTTTAGCCCTTTGTCACAGAGGATAAAGAATATATGCCTCTGAGAATCGTGTTAAAAACAGACACTGATAACCAATCTGTGGTATTTTGCGTCGTTTGTCAGCATTAAGCTCAAGGGGCTGTCGTCGGGCTATGCTACGTGGTTGCTTCTAATACACAGTGTGTGATTCTTCAGCTTTCACGCAAAAGTGGCACGTTTGCTTTCATCAGAATTGATGGAGTTGCGAGAACGCGCCGGCTGCCAACTGCGTTAAGACTGAGACGCCCCCATTCAAATTCTTCCATTCCCCCACAAACGCTGACAACGTTAGCAAAGAGTGGGAAATGAATCGACGAGTGTTTGAACAATTTTGTAGGCCCAAAAATTGCAGTGGTAATGCAGTTGCCCATCCTGGGTCTTAATGACAAACGAGTGCGCACCACAGCCACGAGGTGAATTGTGTTTGGAGTTTGGGGACAGAAGCATTCCACAGGGCATTCGGAAGACATCTGGCAACTGTCGGAATTGGTGAGTCCAAACACATGTGACTCCCTGAACAAAGGAAACGTGCAACGTCAACAACACTGGAAGTAGTCGTGTGAGCCTGTTCACGAAATCAAGAATCGAGCAAAAACATGTGCTCCTCGGAGGAGGGAATCATGTTTTCTTTTTGGTCCCTCCATGAAGCTGACCAAAGGGAAGTGAATTAGCTAAAGCTGTGATCAACAAAAGGGGGGAGGGCAATCTGGCTCCGGGGCTTATGAGGCTAATGTGGCTAATGTGCTTTGGGGCAAGGCCACCGCGCACGCGCGCGCACGGTGTCACATCTCCTCCTCGTTCCCATTCCGCTCAATTCCGATCGCTGTCACCGGCTTCCTGGTGCTGCACAAGACTCGCAGAAGCAGACTTGGTGGGGTGAACGGCACAACGGGTCGACGAAACCAGTTTTCGGAAAGCACAACACGACAGAAATAGTCAGACGACAAATCAGTTGTAATTGTCCATTGGTGCCACAAGAGGGCAGCACAGCACCACTTTTCTATGACGAAATGAAGCCCCCCCCACCCCCTTTATTTGGCACAAAGATGGCACCAAAGCGTGACCTTGCTATGAAGACATGAAATAAATAAAAACAGGAAATGGAGGTGTTATCAGCAACTCGAGGAGAGTCATGAGGGGAAAGACGAGCTGCGCAAACCTTGGAAAGGTTGCACATTTCCGAATCGGAATCTACGACTGGCAGTCCTGACAGTTCCCTGGTTTAGAGACCCGTCTCCGACTTGCTCTCAGCGTTTCGAAACGCAGCCCACAGAAATCTTGCTCGGGATCATCATTTTAGGGACGTCCGTTGTCGACTTTGATCGCAGGCGAGGGGAAAATATCGCGCTTTGGTAGCCCGCTCCAGCAAGGCCCTCATTGCACATGAAAACACTTCACCATTCAACATCTTGAATCGTTAACGTTTGCGTTAAAAGGCCGTCAAGCTGAACAATGTGCACTCTATACGCAGGAATCCTTGCTTCTCAAAGGCAAGAACCATTAAAAAAAAAAAACGTCTGTTTTTCGTCCATGTCGTAAGTGATGATGATTCCAAACAAATCGCCACTCAGTCTTGCCGACGGATGTGTCGGCATTTTGGTGGAAGAGCCTAATAGAGACCGCGTGGTTTCCGTCAACGTTTCCTCGCGTCGGGAAACCTCGGGGAGGAGATTCTCAGAGATGAAAAAAAAGGAGACGTGGAAACCATGCGCCGTCTCGCTCGCGCAGCCGAAAACGCTCCCGACACATCAAACGTTCCCACGGTCCGCCGGCAAAACGTAAAGCTGTCGAGCTTCCAGGTATGAAAAATAAATATGGAGAAAGTCAAGGGCGACTCGGCAAGCTCGTTAAATCCCAGAAAAAAATGTCAAGGCG
>CAAKHF010010165.1:70131-92700 GCA_901007745.1 Hippocampus kuda | reverse complement strand
AATCTGGCACCGACACCGAGACTACAACAACTTGAGCAAGGCCACACACACACACACACACACACACACACACACACACACACATAGAGTAGGTCACTCATTATCAGCTCATGTTGTGCAAGTGTATTGATGTTAATTGTGTATCAAGTGAGCTGTGACAACATTCCGTAACGCCTTAATTGACGTTGATTTGAGCTAACTGATGTGGCTAGACGGAGCATGTTGTGCTAACTTGCTAAGTGTCATAATGGTGCGTATTAAGCGCCTCATTATTATTATTACTATTGGTGATAACACAAATGCTATTCTGCAGCTACAAACATGGTGTCGTCATTCCGTTCCCTCATTTCCCACGTTTTCAATTAGTCCACGTTCCCCACGATAATCTTCTCAAAGCGATCCACACGTTTTGCATGTTTACGTCACGCCTCTCCACCATCACAGTATTCAGCTCATGATGAAGATCTTGGGGAACTTGTTGTCATGTTCCGAAATGCGCCCGATATTATCTCCTCGTTTCTTGACCGTTTCAAACCTTTAAAACATTCAGCTCACCGGGACATGTTATGAGCAAGATTATTCTTTACTTCACAATTCCACATTTTCCCTGTTTCAAATCTCGTTGAAATGAATGGAGATATGATCAAAATGCAATTCGCAGTTCCATGTTTCACAACTTATTCAACTCATTCAAAGTATTCCAATTTTCAATTCTTCACTTGTTTTTTCCCACTTGCAATATTCCCAAAGCAATGCAAAACGTTCACATTTGTAAAATCCCGCCTCCACGTTTCTCCACAAAGCCAAAACATTCCAAAAGTAGTGTTCCGCTCATTCGGGAGATAGTCATAAGAATATTTTTGTCCACATTCTGAGGTAGTGTCAGATCATTGGGGGGGAAAAAAACCTGCCAATTTGTCCTTTCAGACGAGCTCCAGCAGCGAATGGAGGCCCTAGAGCGGGAGAGGGCTGAATTCGGCAAAGCCAAGCAGCAGCTGGAGGCCGAGTTCAACCAGAAGAGAGCCAAGTTCAAAGAGCTCTATTTGGCCAAAGAGGGTAAGAGAGCGCCTCGCTGTGAGAATTTACTCGAAACTGGAATTCACAATGGCGCAGTCGCAAAGAATTCACGTGATTTATGCGCACACAGTTATGCAGTTGTATCCAATCACCACAACTTTTCTCCCGAGTTACAATACAGTGCGTCTTTATCGCCCATCGGCCCAATCGTCGAGGCTGCCGCAATCTGATGATCATTTCGATGAGAATCCCGAAATTGGTTTGGTTTCATTCTTCTCCAGAGGATCTGAAGAGGCAAACGTCAGCTCTGGAGTCGGCCCAGGCCGAGCTGAGCGCCGCGCAGGCCCAGCTGACCCAGGCCCGCTCCGAGATCGAGACCATCAAGGCGGTGGCCACGGTGTCGGAGAACACCAAGCAGGAGGCCATCGATCAGGTCCGCGGCCAGTGGCAGGAGGAGGTGGCCTCGCTGCAGGCCATCATGAAAGGCACGTTGAGGACCCCCCCCCCGCACGCTTTGAGTACTTTATTGACATCGCGCATTTCACAGCAGCTGCAGCTGTAACCGAGCACATGACGTGGCGTCGGCTCATACCTCAAAATAGATCCTTGTGCCGTAACGCGCGCGTCACGTCCCGCCTCAGAAACGGTTTGCGAGTACGAGGTCCAGTTCCACCAGCGTCTGGAGCAGGAGCGAGCCCAGTGGGGCCAGTACCGCGAGGCCGTGGAGAGGGAGGTGGCAGACCTCAGGCGGCGGCTCAACGAGCCCCAGGAGGAGCAAAACCTGGAGGACGACATGAAGAAGGTACGCTTGCTGCTCACCTTGAGCAGAGCCACCTCTCACGTGAAACCATCAACTATTGTTTTCATGATATTTGCCGAGTGATGCCTCCATGAAATGTGCTCGCTGTACTTGCTTGCTGGAAAGGCTCAAGAGGATGCGGAAAAGCTCCGCTCGGTGGTCATGCCCATGGAACAGGAGATCGGCACGCTCAAAGCCAAGCTGTCCACGGCCGAGGACAGGGTCAAGGAACTCGAGGCGTCCAAGGTCAAGCTTTTTATCATCCAAACGTTGCAAGAATGAGGGTGCAATAAAGTCATGACATTTAAAAAAAAAAAAATCATGCCAGGTGAAGGAGCTCAACCACGTTTTGGAGGCGGAGAAGTCGTGTCGCACCGACCTGGAGATGTACGTGGCCGTGCTCAACACGCAGAAGTCGGTTCTGCAGGAGGACGCCGAGAAACTACGGCGGGAGCTTCACGAAGGTCATTGAAATCCAGTCCAACTCTTCGTGGCCGTATGGGAGCCTTTCATGTATATTGATGGACGTCTTTTCATCTTGTCAAGATTGGTCATGATGCATTTTGCCAGTGAAAAAAGTCCTCATAGAACCACACAAAAAAAAACTTGCAACGTGAAAAGAACAAAAACATTTCAATTTCTATTCATTTCACGGACACAGTCGTAAGACGAGAAAGAACAAAAAAAAATCTTCAATTGAAAGCCCCCCCCCAATTTTGTCTCTCTGCTTTTTTTTTCTTTGTACGCGTCGCTCGGGTCCAGTGTGCCACAAGCTGGAGCTGGAGCGGCAGCAGCACAACCAGCTCAAGCACACGTGGCAGCGAGCCAACGATCAGTTCCTGGAGTCTCAGCGCCTCCTCATGAGGGACATGCAGAGGATCGAGAGCGTGCTCTCCTCCGAGCAGCTGCGGCAGGTGGAGGAGATCAAGAAGAAAGACCAGGTCCACCAGCGGAGAAAGTTCAAATGCCCCCTTTTGCACCCGTCAATTCCCGCGCCGGCGTTTGCCGCCTTGACGCCGCGTCTCTTGCGCCTCGCAGGAAGACGACGAGAAGGAGAGGCTGAGCCAAATGAAGGATCTGCACGAGGAAGACGGCGCGGACAACACGGAGCCCTTGGAGGACATCTTCCTGGGCTTGAGCGTTGAGGAGGTGCTGGATGACTTTCAGCTCATTTTGCAAAGCAAAGCCTTTTGGGAGATTTAAAAAAATTGGATTCTTCTCAAATGACCTCGGTGTGACTTGGGACAATGAGCCCAAAGGATGATGATAAATAATTAGCGCTCGTTTTATGGTGACATTCTCCGACATTCTCTGGTTTGCTTTGCCTCCATCTTTGGCTTTGTCCTCCCCAGGCGCCGACCAACCACAGCGCCCACGGCTCCATGCACTCGCTGGACGCCGACTTGGTGCCCGGCGGCCCGCCGGACCCCTACAGGGAGAACCTGCGCAGGGTGCAGTCCACCGACAGCCTGGGCTCCTCCCTGTCGGCCACGCCGGGCCTGAACCACAAGGCCAAGTCGGCCGGCCACTTGGACGAGTCCGACTTCGGGCCCCTGGTGGGGGCCGACTGCGGCGTGGCGGACGCCGGCCTGGGAGACGGCGGCTCCGTCGGCTCCGTCAAGCTGACGGCCAGCCACTTCCTGCTCACCAAAGACCAGGAGAAGGCCATCAAAGCGATGACGCCCGAGCAGGAGGAGACGGCGTCGCTGCTCTCCAGCATCTCGCAAGCCCCCGACGCCGCCTACTTACCCCCTGCCGGCTACCGACTGGTCAGCGACAGCGAGTGGAACCTGCTGCAGCAAGAGGTGCGTTGAAATCGCCAACGCAATCGAGGCCCAGCCAAAAATGGAGCGGCTGGCCTACGTAGGATTTGGGGGGGGGGGGGATTGCACCAGAAATGCACATCGACACAACCTGGGCTAAATTTAAGCTCCTCCCCACATGAGGAAAATTAGGTCACATCGGCAATAGTGAACCGTGATGATGTGAGTGGGGGGATACTTATGTAACCATTTTCTTGGTGACACTTGACTTGCTAGGCAGAACTTGCGGCGCACAATTTCCTGAAAAAGCAACCGGGGGCGTCTACTCATCTGCAGAGATCCTTTCATTCGAGGCCTTATATATCCAAAAATAACTTTAGAATCACAAAAATCTAAAAATACTTTTTTCATCTATTTATGAAAAAAATCAAACATACAACTCATGTTTAAAAAAAAAACAAAATCAAACACGTCCAGTCTTAACCTTCATAACGTCACCAATCAAAGGCGCATTTTCTTTGAACTTTTCCATGTTCTAGTTTTATATTACGATGTATTGATGCGCGACTGCGTTCGACGGAGCGCTTGCATCGGTGTGCCTCATGTTGCGTCCCCGGCGGGCTTTGTTTGCCTCCTCAGGTGAAGAACGCGGGCAGGAAGCTGGGCCGCCGCTGCGACATGTGCTCCAACTACGAGAAGCAGCTGCAGGCCATCCAGGGCCAGGAAGCCGACACTCGAGATCAGGTCCGCCTTTGCCGTCGTCGCGGCGCCTGCGCCTGCGTTTGGGCCCGCTCTCCGCGCCGAGTGTTGACGGGGGAAGCGTTGCGGCTCGCTCCGCAGGTCAAGAAACTGCAGGCGATGCTGCGGCAGGCCAACGATCACCTGGAGAGGAGCGTGGCCGACAAACAAAGCCTGGAAGATTCCGTCAAGCTGGGGAACGAGGAAACCGCCGCCAAGGTCACTTGATGTTTTCCCACCTGGGTTTCGCTTGAACGGCCAAATGTTTCACTCGTCGGGCCTTTCTTTTTGCACGGCAGGTGTCGGCCCTCGTCCGACGAGTCCAGGAGTCGGAAAGGCTGCTGGGCACGCTTCAGGAGGCCTTCGGCGAAGCCAAGAGGAACACGCAAGGACAGATGGTGAGCGGCGGGCGCGGCACCCGGAGGGCGCGGCCTTCCTCACCTTTCCTTGTGCTTTTGAGGCCGCGCTGGCGCAGTCGCGCGAGCAACTGGCCGACGAGCTGAGCCGACTCCAGCGGGACAACGAGAGCCTGCAGGGAAAACGCCGTCTCCACTCGGAGCTGCTGCAGCAAGACGGCTTCGCCATGCCCGACGACGTGCAAGTACGTGCTTGCCCGTCACCAACGCGGACAGGGAAACGCGGCCGGCTCCAGATTTCGGTCGATACTTTCACACCTCCCACAGACTGTACGCACCTTTGAATTTATGAAGCACGCTCAAACTATTCAGTCCAATCCCGTAGAGTGCTACTTTCCAGACGAAACGTTTCACTCATTGTGCGTGTGTCTGGAAACGCGAGTTCACTGTGTACTCTTAAAAACCCAGAAAAGAAAAAAACAAAAAGGACCACCGTGTCGTCTCGCTTCCCCGTGTCGCGTGAACAAATGTTTGGATTTGCGTGGCGGCGGGCTCAGGAGCTCCAGGCGACGGTGCTGCGGCTGCGCGAGGACACGGTGACGCTGCGGACGTCGGCCGAGCACACGGAGGAGAAGCTGAAGGCGGAGATCCTCTTCCTCAAGGAGCAGATCCAAGCCGAGCAGTGCCTCAAGGAGAACCTGGAGGACACGCTGCAGACGGAGATCGAAGGCTGCAAGGAGGAGATCGGTGAGACGCCCCAACACCCGCTGCCACTCGCCATCCTCACCCGCAACCGACATTTTGGTGGCTTTATTTGCGGACGAATCACACCAGCGTGTTGACACCGGGATGAGTCATGAGCGGGTGTTTTTATTATTTTTTTTTAATATGATGATCCTGTCCCGGTGTGTCTTCCCGAACAGCTTCCTTCTCCGGTTTGAAGACGGAGCTGGAGCGGATAAAAATCGAGAAGGAGCAGGTTCGATTTGTTCTCCAATCGCACTTTGAATGTTTCAAGGATGGAAAGCCGCTTGAGCCACTGAAGTGAATTTCATTTTTGATGTCGGATCACGTTACGAGGAGCCGACAGTTGTCAATTAGTGCTCACTCGTAACACGCAGTTGGCCCACAAGTGGGCTCTCCAATGTTGTGCTGAAGTAAGAGTGGAAAAATTCAGGCAAGTCGCTCCACTAGTGGGCCTCACTAGTGAGGACAAAGATTTGGGCTGCGGCCATCGCATATTTGGACAGTCAAATATTCGATGACGAATCGGATAAAATCAAGCTGTTTGTTCAGTATCCAGCTCGAGGTTGCTCCCGTTGGCCAAAGGTGGCACTGGTACATTGTCCTTGGAGTGAAAAGACCGCATCGGAGCACACGGATCTCAACCGTGTGGCGGGGGCTCAAACGGCTTTCCATATTCGGCTCCCTCAGTCGGCTTGCCCGTTGACGCCCCGTACGCTTGTGCGTGCAGTTGCAGAGCAGTTTGTCGCAAAAGACGGAGAGGCTGGAAAGCATCCGGACCTTGAGGATCGGCCTGGAGCAGCAGCTGAGAGAGCTCCACGCCGCCAAGGTGCTTTCCACACACGCACAAAAACAAAACCAAAAAACAAAAAAAAAAACGCCACAAGGGCACATGGCGCCCTCTTGTTTAGTTTGGGGCCAATGACGCAGAGCATACACGCTTGTATTTGCAGCCGACAAAGTTTCTCTCGTTTAGTCTGGGCCGCACATGTGATGCACTCGCATTTTTAATCTGTCTGGACTGATTCGTCAAACTTGCACTGTGTGCGTGTGTGCCGTAGAGTGCGCTAGAGAGTCAGGTGTTTGAAGAGAAAGACAGAGCCCAGCGCTTGCAGACGGAGCTGGATGTCAGCGAGCAGGTCCAGAAGGACTTTGTCAAGCTTTCGCAGACGCTACAGGTAACACTGAAAAAAAAAATTGCTTTGAATTTTTAGTCCACTCGCTTTTTTTTTTTTTTTTTTTTGGCTGCTTTTTTTTTACATGATCTCAAACCATTCCAACTTGGAGAGATTCACAAAGTTCTCAACTCAAGTGTATTTCTCGAGCACTTGAATATTTTCAATGAATTTCCCCAATGACCAGAAGACATTTTTGGCATTGCTCTCTTTGCAAGTTTCTTGATCGATTCCAACTTGGCCTCTTGACATTTTTCACACTTCCGCAAATGCTGTCACGGCTGCTTCAGCTGTCGGGCATTCCCACGCAATTTCTAGACGAAGGCCATTCTTGAGTCGCCCGCCGTTTTTGTCGCCAGGTGCAGCTGGAGCGAATACGACAGGCGGACTCTTTGGAGCGAATCAGACTCATTCTCAACGACACCAACTTGACTGACATCAACCAGCTTCCGGATACATGATAGCGCGCCTGCGGGGAAAAGTGCCTCCTCCCTTCTTTCTTTCTCCATCCCCCGAACATGATCGATCGATCGATCCTCCTCCCTCTCCTCCTCCTCCTCCTCCTCGTAAGCGTCACGAAAGAAGTGAAGGCAGGTAGGAAGGAGCGGCGCTGGCCTTTTTATGTACTTTCAGTGGTGGAGTCGTGATGAAGAAAGAGCACTACTCAAAACATTGCAATCGTGCATACGGATGGTTGGGAGGGGGGGGGGCGGTCCCCATCTTTCCTGTGGATGTCTTGCTCCTACTGTAGATATGACTCTTTTAAAATCAAAATTCTGATTAGCTTTAAAAAAATAATATCAGATTGGTCCATAATCGTTCATCTCGCTTGTTGGTGGTCTCATCCCTTTGATGTGGGGTCCCCCCCCCCCCAACACCAGGTGGTCTCAAACTGGGGTCCAGACCTCAAGGCTTCACAGAATACTGTAAAAATAATCCAACAATAATAATCAATTATTTTCTCTCATTTCAAGTATATAACCACCCCCCCAACAAAACACATTTGTTTAGAGGAAAAATATGCAGAGCAATGCAACTTTTTTTCCCTCTTACACAAACACTTAACAAAGTGACATTTAGCGGCCCACATAATAGTTCTGCTCAAAGTCTCTCCCTGCTTCTCTCCCTGCTACCCGGTAAAGTTTGAGAACGCCTCTTTTGCACCTGACAACAATGACACGAGATGGACTGAATGAAATTGTTGCACGAGAATCCAATCCAAAAGGCGACGCTGCTGTCTTGCAATTTTTCTTGGAGAAACTCATGTGACGTGAGTTTAATTCTTCGGATTCTACCCCCCCCCCCCCCCCCCAGGTGAGTACGAAGGGCATCCGCGTGTGTTTGTGAAACTGCGGACCCTCCAAACTGGAACACCTTCCCAAATTGCTCTCATTTCACAACCCAAAGGAAGTCATGGAAAGATTCAATCGTTGCTGTGGACGTTAAGTTTGTCAAAAGGCAGTCCAAACGCCGTACGCCACGGCCAAATATATTGCCAGGGGTGTTTTTCAACAGGTGGGTACAGAAGAGGGTCACCTTGTTCAAGAAGTTCAAAGCTTGTACTTAACTGTAATGACACATGGATCCCTGTAGATGGCAGCAATGAATCGCTTTGGATTCAGGTCAAAATCTCACCTCGTCTCATGTTGATTATGAACGAGGGGACGCCAGCATGTTTGAAGTCAAGACAAGTTTCGGCACCTACCAGGCAAGAGTAACCTATGATGTCAACAGTTTGTGTCGTGGGTGGTTGTCGAAAACGTGGAAGCATCGTGAATGGCAGACAGACAAATAACAATCACCCACTTTCATCTTGAGTCATGCAACGAGTCACCGTTGCTCACTGTGCATATTTTCAGTTTTTTTGCACTGTCTTAGTCTTATTTTTGTGGCTTTATAGTTTAGCGTCACAAAGGCATAAACACAATGTCAGCGTTAAAGTCACTGTTTGACTTGAATTGATTTTTGGACAAAAAGCCCGCTTTCTGTGTTTTTCAGTCAGAAACCTTTTTTTTTTCTTTTTTTTTTTTTTTGAGACCAGCCCATGTTCTACTGTCAAATAAGTAAAGAACGCAAAACAGGAACTCTGGGTTGAATACAGCTGCCTGTGAATGAGTTAAGTGTCCTGAAATAAAAACTCCTCACCATTTGAAGTGAAGTCAATCATATTTTTATCCTGTGTTTACACCCCCCACAAAAAAGGATGTCCCCCAGGGTCACGCGTGCCGCTCGTGGCATCGTACCGTGCCCACCCAGAGGTTCCGCTCGCCTATTTGCGGTCTGGGCAAATCTGCCACATCCAACGTGGCGAACGCGTTTGCGTGTCGCGCACCGACAAGAGCCGAAGTGGAGGCTGTATCGTGGTGCAATACACCGGTTGGCCGACAGGCGCCGTGTTCGGCGCGGTGCTGCTGCTGCTGCGCTAATCGGTCACGAAGAAGAGATCGACGCTGCAGCGAGGAGGGTGGGGGAAAAAAAAATCACCAACTCCTCGTTTTTTTAACGACACAATGGAGCATAAAAGGCATTATACGGTTTCTACGCGTGGTTTACTGACTGGATTTATGGTTTTAATTCTCTCGGGTGAGTGCAAAGTAGTCATGAAATTTGTTATGCTGTTTTTTACACCCCCTTTTCCCCGGGCGGGTTGTGATTTCAGGGCACTCGACGACGTTTTCTTGAGGATCATTTTGGGGAGACACCATCACGCAATTTCTCTCCTTAATGTCGCATATTGAGATTAAGGGCCTCTCGTTAACACGGTCGAACTCATCCCCGGCTCGCGTCGCGTTAGAAAAAGCATCGTATCAACCCGACCTCTCTCGAGGGAGTGAGCTAGTCGGAGGTTTTGCAAAAAAAAGCGGAACAAAACACAAACAAGCCCGGTTGGCTTCTCTGGGGCCGCACAATTCGAGTAACTGCGTGCATTTCTCGATTCAAACAACATTTGCCCGCCGTGTTAGTCAAATTGGTATTCGTCGGGAAATATAATGCAACACTCGGTCACATAAACGACTCAAATGAACTCAAAAATACCCGACGATCCGAAAGCAACGCTTTGTTGACGTCAGTGTGTCGTGAGGGCATCCGCATTTCTCTTGTCAATGAGCGCGTTCTAAATATTCGTGTTGTCTAAAACGCCCTTAAAACAACAGTGAGGCTGACATTGAACGTAAACTGTTCAAAACCGCGAACGTTGTGAGTTTAGCATTCACATCCTGAGGTGTGCCAACGGCTGTTTACAACCCGGTACCACATCCCTAACCCGATTCCGGAAGTCGATACTGCGATATTTTTGATTAGCCGACAAGACGTAATTACCTTCCGACCCCCCCCCAAAAATGTATACATGTCGTTTCCCCTAAAATATCAACGAATCATCACAGCCAGAATGGGAGACGCAGAATAAGTCATGCGTGACAAAATGCTAGATTTTGTTTTTCTTAATTGTGTCACAATTTTTTTTTTTTAATGAAAGTGTCACTTCTACTTTTGACTTTTTGACTGGCAGAAGGACTGATTAACACTCGCTTCCCTGTTTTGGCGTTGCGAAATGTGCGCATGGACTCGATAGTTTCCACACAGACCTTGCTTGTGTGCATCGCTGGTTCCTGAGCTCGAATACTGTGCGTAAATAGCAAAAAGCTTTTTAAAAACTGCTCAAATGGCGTTTTTGAATGAAATGTGCTGAAAAGTTGAATGCACCTAAAAAGGTTTGAAAGCAAACCTCTCTAAAACATAACATGCAAATGTCAGGTTCTTCAAAGTTCCCTTCCAATCTTTCTCCGTTTTTCAGCCCGGACGCCAACACTGGCCATCGACATCTACACCGAGGCCGAGGTGATGGTGGAGAACGGGACTGCGTGCGTCCTCCGCTGCACCTTCAAGTCCAACGAGGTGGTCAGCAGCTACATCACCGTCACCTGGAACTTCCAGTCCAGTCAGCCCGACAACCAGTTCTCCAAGGCGCCGTACGCGGTGAGACGGGAGCGGGCGCCTCAAAGACTTTGCCGCGCCGATTTTGTTCTTTGACGCCGAGCCAAAGAAAAAGTGTGGTGGATGCGTACGTGCGCCGTGCGCCCATTTCTTTGGGCCGATGACAAATGGCACACGAGGGTTTGTGCGTTTCCGCGCGGCGGAGGCGAGCCCGCCGGGTCATGGCGATGATGCAACGAGCTCGTGTTTGAAGTCACGTCGGGACGTTTTTTTTTTTTATAGTCTCGTTCGACCGCAATGCTGGGGTGTTTGAAGCGCTGGAACAGATTGAGAGCAGTTCCGTTCACTCCGCTGAGGGGTGAGGGAAACGACCTGTCACTGGGTCAAAAAATGCAGAAATAGGAAAGTAGTCATTGGGACTGTGAAGCGGCGCCATCTGTGCCGGCGCCCAAGGGGGTTCCCACTGCACAATGTAAAGATTCTGTCTTCCTTCCTTCCTTCCTTCCGTGGCAGATCTTTTACTTTTACGACGGGAAAGCGGCCCCCCCGCCAAAGGAGTTCAAAGACCGAGTGCAGTTCATCGGCGACATCAACAAGAAGGACGTGTCCATACGACTCAACCCGGCGCTGTTCAGTGACAACGGCACCTACTTCTGCGATGTGAAGAATCCGCCCGACTTCATGGGCACGTCGGCGCGAACCGAGCTGCGTGTGGTCTCCAGAGGTGAGCTCCGCTCGCCTGCCTGTAAAAATTTGGGCTGAAATTTCGTGACGCTGATTCTCAAAGTGCCGCGTGGGCTCCCTCTAGTGGTGTTTGAAAGAATAACTGCACAAAGAGTTTGTTTTGACCAGACGTCCCAAACTTGAAGAGTGGCGGCGGCGCGTCTTGCCGCTGACACGCGGCTCCACATTCTTGTGTGTTTGTTGTCAGTTCTTGGAAAGTGTGCGGCTGCGTGTGGCGGCTCGCTCGCCTCACTTGGCAACATTCCCCAGCAGTACGTGAAGCCTGTCACAAAGTAAAAACTCTCCCCAGAAGTTGCCCCCCCGCTCAAGCACGATTTGATATGAAAATTGTATTTACGCTCGAGGCTTCAAATGAGACCATTTGGTGATGCGTGACGGACGCCGCAAGACGGCAGCGGATCGCTTGAAACCGAAGGCCAAGCAACAACGCCGCACCTCCGGCTAGCTCGCCCTCGTGAACGCATGTTCCACCGAGGACGACTTGATCGGTCGTGCGAGCTGACACAAGCTAACCTGACGTCACATTCACCGGTGGTGGTGTTGTTGTTTTTTTTTCCTGCGGGGGCGGCGGTGCTTGCACAGGATCTCTTCCTCGGGGCAACACGGCCGTCATCGTGGGAGCGGTGTGCGGCGTTTTGGCCCTGCTGCTGCTCGTCCTGGTGGCCGTCTGCATCGTCATGAAGGTGCTGCACAGCCGCCACGATTACGAAGGGTAGGTCGCCCGCCCTCCCGTCTTTCGGCGCCCGTCGCGTTGACCCTCCCGTTGACTTCTCTGACCTGATTTGGTTTGCATCTTGACAAATGACTCATGCCGGAAATCGGGCGACGTGGTGAAATTTCATACTGAGACTTAAATGCACCAAAACTTTCCGGGTGAACTTTATTTGACCTTGGTCGCAAGCTGCCAATGACACGCTAAGCCGTCTGGGTTTTGGCCTGCCCCCCCTGCTGCTTCTCTTCTCCCCACCCCGCTCAGACAACTCTTGCAGTCTCTGCTGCAATCCACCGATGGGACGAGAAGCCCCTCAGCTCGTTTTGCTGGCCCTTCACTTAGTACTAAATGGCCACCTGTAACTAGATTCTGCCCCCCCCAATCCCGGTCCCTCTCCTCCTTTCGCCCCTTTCCGGGTCAAAGTTCACCTGCAAAGCTTTCAAGTGCATTTGAGGCGCAGCGTGCTTTCTTGAATGGGCTCGGCGGTCTCACAGTGCGGCATGGCTGCCGTTTTGATCTTTGCGGTTTTCCCGCTGCCGCTTGGCTAACCGATCCGAACCGAACCGCCTGCCGGCAACTTGACTTGGGTGCGGAACGGTCGGCAACGTTGAACGGGCCGCCTCCTTCCGTGTTGCGTTGCGGCCGTTTCCGCCGGGGCCGTCGGCCATCTTTGGGGTTACCGTTTGCGCCGGTGCCGCTTGCTTCCGTCCCTTGTTTGCTCTCACCGTGCCGTTGTTTGTCCCCCTGGTTTCCGCCGCACGCTCGTTTGGCCCGCTCGGTCACGAAAGCATGTTGCCATCGCTTTCTACTCACATGGCGCATCACACGCATACCCTCTCGTTCCGTTTTACACGCCGTTTGGCCCCGAAGCCGCCCGTCTCAAAAGATGTTTCCATTTCGTTGCCTCTTCCCGTTTCTCGCTTGGAATCTGCTGGTGAGCGGTTTCCAAAAGAGACCGCAAGGAGGGCGGGGGGAGAAGAGAAGCGGCCGTCAAACAGGCCAAAGTCCACAGGTCACGGCCTTATGGTGCCATCAGCACTTTGCAAGGGAGAGACTGGAAGAGTCACAGAAAGACGCCCTTGCAAATGATTCCATCCTGAAAATTTTGCGAGTAGTGTCAAGTCCAGGCGGCTTCGGCGCCTCACCTGCCCATCACTCACTTTCATTTTTCTTTTTTTTCTTTTTTCATATTCATGTTTGTATTTTATTTTATTTTTTGGTTGGGTGGGTCCATTTCGTCCTCGTCTCTTCAATGTGCAACGACGACACCGTGGCGAAACCGTACCCCCAAACTAGCTGTATAAACTTGGAAAACGCGCGCGCCCCGCCGCCGCAGCCCATCAAGAAGAGCGAGCCTAAGCTGGAGGCCCCCACGAGTACCAGCCGTCCGGGCCAAGTGCAGGTAGGAGCTCAGGGGACCCCAGCGCGCCGCGGCTGTATGATGAGACCGGGGCGGGGGCGGACACGCTCGGCGCGGGGGGTTGGCGGCGGCGATGGCGGCGAAATGACCTCAAGTCTTGTGTTTGTGGCAGGGCCCGGTGATATACGTCCAGTTGGACCACTCGGGCAGCAAAAACTCCTTCCACAAGATGGAGCCGGTGGTCTACGCCGACATTCGCAAAAACTGAAACAGACTGGTGAGGGGGTGGGGGGGGCCGCACGCGCAACGACAGAGTCCAAAACACACACAGACACTCAAGCATCAGACCTCTTGCATCCGCCGCCGTTGCTCCCGGGAACGCTCCCCTCTTTGTACAGCAAGTTTTTGGGGGGGGGGATCGGGTGGGGGGGGGCGCTCTGCCATCACGTCCACCTTTGACCGTCATTGTTGGGTTGTTTTGAAATATTCTCGCAGCCACCAATTGCCGCCGCACCCTTTGGACACACCCGACAGAAATTTCCAAAGGCTCTCGACATTCCTTCTTCGGCCAACGAGATTTTCTTTTAGGAGCCCGGACGACATCGGATTGACTTTGTTTTTTTTTTGTTTTTAACAGCTTTGAGATTGTTTTTGTCATTTCACATTTCCATGCCAGGAAATACAGGTCCATTATCGGTGATGGCAACTCTATTGGTGACAATAATTTCAGGAAGTAGGAAAATCCAAAAGGTGTTTTGAAACTGCTGACATCATTGCAGGAGCAACCAAATTCAAAATTTTTGTGCGCGCGATCCACTAACGGGTGGGCTGGCTGACGATTGTCGGTGTTGTCTTTCCTTCCGCACCTCAAACATTTTGAGAAAAAAAAAACATCATTTGGAGAATTCATATCTCTACAAGTTTACATTT
Source organism: Hippocampus kuda (assembly GCA_901007745.1). Classification (NCBI taxonomy): domain Eukaryota; kingdom Metazoa; phylum Chordata; class Actinopteri; order Syngnathiformes; family Syngnathidae; genus Hippocampus; species Hippocampus kuda. Next base: position 78,426 of record CAAKHF010010165.1, on the reverse strand, counting down.
TCATTTGCATGTTGAAAAAAAAAACTATAAAAATGTTCTCCTGGTGCTCGCATGCGATCGGCTAAAGTGACGATCCTGTAAAAAAAAAAAAAAGGGCCAAACATCTTTGCCGTAACCATGGTTATCATCCGTGATCCAGCTTTAAAGTACGTTTTTATTTTTGAGGCCAAATTGAGTTGTTGTGAATGACGTCATTCACCCGTGCGGTCTCGTGTGCCCGCGTTACTGCCGCTGACTCAAAAGTGTCTTCCGGTCTCGTGGCCACGCCCCGCTAATTTGCGCTCAAGAGCCGTGCCTGCAGGAGTGACCCAAGTGTCACGACAAAAAGAAGCCACCAGAGGTCAGTAGTTGCCAAGTCTATGAACATGCTCGCTCACAAAATTGACTTGTCACAATTCTTGAAAATAACATAAGAAATCTCAAACTGCTATTCTCGTAAAAAAAATCGGGAGTTGTTTTAAGTGTTTAACAAAATATATCAACAATTAGCAAAAACAGATTGCAGAGTCGTGGGTGAGAAATTGCATTCCAGCTTTTTCCTTTAAAATTCTTTTGCAGTTTCTCCACATTGGCTTAACAGAGTTAAGTCATTCGTGGGGGGGGGGGGTGGAGAAGGGTGATACGTGTGTTTTTTAAATTAAAAATTGTGATTTGTGTCTTTAGATTGTTAGCATGCTAGCATGTTGTGCTTCACTGTTGCAGGCACCGCTCGCTTATTTAACGAGTTCGCTAAGCGTCTTCACTCCCCAAAAACAACAAAGTGGATGATAATTGCCCGTTTTTTCCCCTCCGGTTGTGGTTTTGTGCTGCTGGGGTGTGTGCGTGCGTGTGTGTTTGTACGCGTTGCCGTCGTCCACGTGGTGTTGTAAAGTATAAATTATAAAAAGACGGACGGCCCTAGCTACGCTTTTCGGCTCTCTGTGTGCTAAATAGTTGTTCTATTCGATAGTGTTTTTGTTTGTTCTGAAATGTAAAAACAAACCGTGCACTACGTCTTAAATACGCAAGACAAAAACCTGCCCTGTGATTTTTATTTTTATATTTCTCATTTCTGAATGACTCGTTTGAAAAGAATGCCCAAACCAACTGGAATGTTGTATATTTAGTGCCTTTTACATTTCATCGGCTAACTTGAACGTCTGCTTCAGATAGAAAAGTTAAGATTCATTTATTTTTGTTCTTTTATTGTATTTTTTATATGCATAATAGCCTGTCCTGTATCCTCTTGTTCAAATTTTATATATAAAAAAAAAAATCTGGCCAAATGTGTTTTCATCTTAATTCAGAAGCTCCAAGCATTTTGCCCTCGTTGAAATCCAAACATTTTGACTGTTGGTGCCTTCCAAAGTTGCCGACCCCAATATTTCCCCTTGTTCTTGAGTCACCCCTCCCCCCACCCCCTCCCAAACCTGTACATTTGTTGCCTTTGGGAAATCCTATTCTTGTAACATTTAGTCATAAACTAAAAGATGTGCGCATTTTTTTATTGAACAGGAGGCGATGCACATTGCACGTGGACACAAAAATAAATATCACATAATTAAAAATGAACTAAAAGATGATTAATATCGTGCGAATACATTAGCATCTTTTGCGTGTTACGACATGAATACAAGATAGAAAACCATTTTCAGCATAAGTTAATTTTACAAGTAAGACTTCACAGCAATCTGGTTTAAAGATTTCCACGATTTAAAAAAAATACATCATACTTGGTCTAAAGGGGGTGGAAGAGGGGTTGGGGGGGGGCTACAAATTCTCATGTGCAGGCTTGTGAATGTTTGCTTTTTCGTCATAATGCACTCAAAGCCAGAGAAACGTTTCGCAAGAAGTCCCGTCCATGAGAACGCAGTGGAAAATTTGGTCGGCTCACTTTCGTGTTCGGCGGCTTGACAGCAGTGCGAGACCAAAGTGGGCGCCCGGAAAACGGCAAAGTCGTCTTCAGTGCACACCGTCTGAAAAGCGTTTTGACAGCGCAAAAGTGTTAGTGATGAGTGGGGAAAGGAAGCCGCCGACGACGAGTGGGCGCGGAGCACACCGTTGTCCGAGTCGGCCGACGTCCCGAGCAGCTGCTTGTACTTGAGCTCCACTTCCTGAAAGGACAGCGCAACATTTGACAACCGACAAAATTCAGGTTGTGTTGCTTTAGGCCACAAAGACAAACTAGCACTGTGCGTCGCGCGACTGTGAAGCCCAGATATGTAGTTGGGGAGTTTTTGGGAATGTTCCTCCAAGTAGGACGGCGTGGAAGTGACGAGCCAGCAGAGACAAATGACGAGTTCCTTCAAAGGTCACAAAAGGTCACCTTGAGGTACTGCAGGTCAGCCTGCAGGAGGCGCAGGTGCGTCATCAGCCGTCGGCTGAGGTTCGGTCGGCCGCCGTTCTCCGACGACAGAAGTTTGCTCATGTCCACGGCGTCCACCGATGCGTCGTCGCCCTCGCAAGCGCCACCCGGATCGACTGCGCCTGCGTTAACGAGCCACAGAAACACTTTCCTTGAATGCTACGACGGGAACAAAATGTCACATTCGTGGTGGTGTTGAACGTGACCGCAAAGACGATTGAATTGAAATTTGGAGTCTTTTTGACCACGAATTAGTCCCAAAAAACATGGCGGACACGTTTTCTGGCTCCTGACGAGAGGCGCACCGTTCCGTTCCGTCTGGGCGTCGTCTTCATTTGGGAAGGTGTGGCGGGCGGCGGCTGAGGGGGCGGGCGGACGTGGGGGTGTCGGCGGCGTCGTCTTCTCCTCTGGGCCGGCCGTCATGTGCTTGAAGAGGAGCTGCTTCAGCAGCACCACTGCAAGCACAAAGACGCGCGTCGGGGGACAAGCGTTCTTCACTCACGGTCATTTGGTGAATTCCACGTTTGTCTGTCTGGAGCATTTCCGCACAATTCCGACACCGGTTGGATCTTCCGCTTGAGGGCTCTCGAATGCGACTTGCGTTCTTCAACGTTAGCGCCGAGTGCGGCTTGTACGTGCGGTCAACTTACGCGTCCCCAGAGCTTCTTCGGCTTTGGAGGACGAGGACGGAGAGCCCAGAGAGGAGGACGAAGCTCGCGCCTCGTCCTCGTCCTCGTCGTCCTCCAGCTGAGCGTCCAGGAAGGCCTCCAACTCTTCCTCGTCCACCTCGCCCTCGTCTTCCTCTCGCTCGTCTCCCGGCCTGCCGTCCGCCGCCGCTCCCTCCTCGGCCTCCTCCTGCTCCGGCTGCTCGGCCTCCTCCTCGTCCTCCGACTTGATGACGTCAAAGGAGTTTGTCACGGCGCCATCCGGCATGTCACATGACTCTGAGAAGACCAGTTGCCATCTGATGAGAATGCGCGGCAACTGCGACGCTTGTCCGTCGTGTGTTTCGCCATTGGCGGGGGGGCCGGAAGGCAGACTGCTCGGCTACCTGACGTAATGCCGCCGCCTTTGCCGGGTTTGTCCATCTCACGGCTGATGATCTCCATGGCGTCCTGCTCACCTCTGAGAACAGCAAATAACTTCAAAAAAAAAAGCCCATTTTGTCCAAAGCAAGAATAGTTCGGGTCAGCGTTGTCCGCCGACTTACTGAGTGGGCGTGGTGGGCGCGTGGCCTCCGTGCGAATTTGCCTTCATGGATTCGGCGCACTGCGTGATGAGGCACTGCCACCTGCGGGGGCAAAAGCGGCGTGACGCCGGCCGGCCATGACGCGCCGACACCGCCGGCGGCCCAACTTACGTCCTCTGCTCCGCCACGGTCTGAGCCGTCAGCTCGTAGATCTGCGCCCCGTTGTCCGACATGGACAGTACGAAGAAGGACTTTTTGTCTGGAAATGCAGACGGACGGGACAGCGGCGCTTGCTGAGCGGGCGCACCGTGGCGGCAAAACGCTCACGACGGAGCAACGGCGTACATTGGGCACGTACGCGTTCACGCAACCCGCATCCCCCGTACAATGGTTGGACACAAACCAAACAAGCAAGCAAGCGCACGAGCGAGCGCGTCATCTTTAAATACGTCAAGCGACGGAGCGGGCGATTACTGGTGGCGACGGGTCTGACGAGTACGGTGCCGAGTTTGACGACGGGGCTGAAGCTGAGCTTGGCGTCGACGGCGCCGGCCGCGTTCTTGCTGTGGAACTTGAGCAGCAGGCGCTCGTCCTGCTTCTGAAGGAGCACCAAGATGTCCTCCAGGAGGAGCGTGTACAGATCTAAGCGCGCGCACACAAACACACCAAAGGCACCCAATGGATTCAACTCCCATTTTTTTGCTCCAAATTTCGGGAAAAAAAAAATGCAGTGGATGCACAGAAGCACAAAGTATTTGCCGTGCTCGACTTGTTCTCTCTTTTTGTGGTCAGGCCAGAGAAGGAAAGAAGAGCTCGGTTGGGGTGAGGGTGAGGAGCTTCATTTTGATAGTTGTGTCTCGGAGAGCTGTCCTGCTTTGCTGCCATCTTGTGGCCACTGAAGGAAATTGTTTCAAGTTTAGCAAGGCCTCTGCTATATGAGGAAGGAGTTTTTCTTTTTTTTTTTTAAACTCATTCAGTACCAGCCAATTCTGGACCAAGTTGAAAAGACGTTTAAAAACGTCTTTGGGAGTGAATGGGTTAAGGATCGCCATGTTTCACGTCGTTCTTCGTCAACAAAGCGTGATCGCGATGTGCACCCACTGCATCGCCAATCTTGGGGGGCAGAGCGGAAGACCGTACCAATTCTTTTGTCTTTGTTGACTTTCCAGGAGAGCGGTCCCTCGTGGAGCATCTTCCTCTTGGTCAGGTCCAGATTCTGGAGGGTGACGGACGGCCCCTTTGACACAAGTGCAAACTCGGCGGCCCCGTCCCCCCGGCCCCTTTTGGCGTTTCCTACCCGCAGCTCGGCCACGAGCGGGTTCTCGTTGGGCTTCAGCGACGAGATGTCCAACCTTCTCTGATAGTCCTCCAGCCTCTTTGGTGGTGGGGAGAAAAGTTGCCGCTTAGGCCCGGCTTGCCATTCGGCTTGCGGCAGATCGAGGCTTTCCTTTCTACCTGCTTGTTCTCAGCCTCTTTGACCGCCTGGTTGACGTGGTTGAGAATCTGCCGGCAGCATTCGCCCGCTTTTTTCACCTTCTCCGCCTCCTCCTCATCCTCTGCGGACAAAACAAAACCAAACGTCAGCGCCGCGTCGCCCAAAGTAAGATACAAGTCGCCCCCCCCAATGGCGCAAGTTACACAGGCGCCATCAAATCCTCCAAAGCTGCCTACCCGTGTACTTGGCAATCTTGTCCAAGAGAAGCGGGTACTTGGTGGCTCGCTGCATTTCCACGGGAATGATGTCCTTCAGCTGCAGCCGCCGGCACAGCCGGTTGCTCTCGGCCGCCTGAAAACAAAGCCACAAACGTGCGCTCAGAGCCCGGCGGTGCGGAATGCGGAACGGAGCGGCGGAACGGAGCGGCGGCGGCCACCTGCATGAACAAGGTGAACCTCGGGTCTTTCTTCTTCTTGCTCTTGATGAGCTCCAGCGCGGACGGTTGGTTGCTGCAGAACGTGGCCACCGCGCGTCTTATCTTCTCCTCTTCCTCACCGCCGAACTGCAATTCGCCACGAGAAGCCGAAGACGCACGATACGCTGTCACCTAGCGATATTCGTCGTCCTCCGCCGTAAGCATCGGTCTCGCTGTCACAATCCACAAGCATCGAATCTCGATGCCTCAATGCATCGTATCGAGCATGCGTTGCGATATCGTTGTGGATAGCGCAATGTTTGGTAGCAAACGGGCCGTCGAGATGCAGCACCGAAGACGCGGACGGCAATGGATTTCATCTTCCCTTTTCCCAATTTAGGAACGATAAATCACCGCCACCAACCAAATCTCAGAATCAAGATACGCTCCCGTCGAGCGCTCGTACCCAAGCCAAGAGATCCTCGCCGATGTGACCGATGACGGACGTGTCGCTCCTCTTCCTGATGGCCGCCATTTGCTCGCTGAAGGAAACTGGAGGGAAAGCCGCAAGTTACGCCACGAGTGGCCCTGAACGACCAACGACATCGAAAAGGAGCAGCCGTGATCCGGTTCGTCAACCGAGACCCGCGGCGTGTTCTGAATAATTTACGACTTCTTTGTGTCCACCCAAGGAGGCCAAAATGCAAACGAGGTGTGGGAGGAGCGCGCCAGTCACCGTGCAGCTGAATGATGTCGTCCAGGTTGGTGAAGATGCTCTTGACGTCGTCCGGCGGCAAGATGGCGTCCCTGCTCAGCCGCTGGCAGAACACGCCGTCCAACACCTTCAGCATGCGCAAGTGGGCCCGCTCCGTGTAGAACAGCTCTGCGCAGGTAAGACCAAAATTCCCATTGCCATTGTGCCACATGCCGGGTTACGCCGTCCAATGTCGCGAAACTGCAACGCTTCGGTCGTTTGTCACGCTCCGCGATCAGAACCTATCGCGGCGATACGTGACAAAGTACGGTCTCGCGAAATGGCGACACACCGCCGCGTGTCGTCTCATCGCGGCTCACCATCCGGCGTCAAATGCAAATGGCCGATTTCATTTCGGGGCCGGCTCACCGTTGATGACTTCTTGCCGCTTGATTTCCTGCGGCGCCAGCGCGGCCAGAACCTCGCGGCTCACCAGGCTCTGCCAGTTGAGCGGATCGTCCTCGCCGGCGGCCTCGCACGCTTGCTCGTCCTCGCTCGCCGCGTCCGCCGCGCACGTCACCTCCATCCTGCGAACGTACGAGATCGCAATCACGACCGCGTTCGGTCGCGAGCTGAATGCGGTGCCGTTGCGGTTCGGTCAAGTGTCTGCTAGCGAGCTAGCGAGCGAAATTTAATGAGACGAAATGATGAACAATTTTATCGTTCCCTGAAACTTGTTTTGACAGTTTTCAAGTTTCGAGTGACTGTAAGATGAATGAAAGCCTTCCTCGGGCGCTGTTAGCATTCGGCTAATGTGCATTCGTTCCGATGAAATCAGGTCTACAATTAGTGAAGGGACCTTGAATGTACTGAAAGCTAATCATCAATGTTGTGATCAAGCTTACAACTGCTGTCAGATCGGTGCTACCATAGCCCGTCTGCTGCCATTCACGTGCTAGGATGAGGCGAGCCTACTTTGAGGACAGCCAGACGCAGATGCAATCGTTTTGTTGTTTGTTAGCATGAAGCTAAACTGACCGAAAAGAAAAACCGGCCATTTGTTGCGACGTGAGCCGAGTTCACCGCCACCATACAAGCGCTCGGATCTTTCGTATTTTGCATCCAAACGACCTGCGACGTTTTGCAAAACTCGTGCGTGAGGTCACCGGCGTCTACCTGAAGGCGTCGTGGTCTGCCTCTTCATGTAAGTCCTCCAGGTTGGAAGGACTGAAGTCAAATTGCGTACTGGTGGGGCCGCAAACGCCATCTTGGTGCTCGCCACATATCGAAACCTCGCCGACTCGGGACTGGATGCAGAACGGAGAGACGTCTGCAGGGTGGGGGGAAGGGGGGTGGAGTGATGAAGGAATCGCCATTGCGATCGGCAAGCATCCCGAAGGCGTCCCGGCGGGCGTTCCCTACTGCTGTCCGAGTCGTGGCCGCTGGCGTCCGATATTGCGGCGGTGGGCGAGCCGTGCACGGACGAGGTGCTCGAAATGTCCGAACTCTCGCCGAGGTGATTCCCACGGCTCCTTCCGGAATTTGAAGGCGACGAGTCGGGCGGCTCGGGGGCGGCAAAAGCCGCCTGAGAGAGGAGCTTCGGGGAACGCTGCTTGTTCACCTCCGCCGCCTTGCCCGCTGCACATACGTGCAAAATATTCCCATCAGCACGATTGAGGGGGGCGGGGCTACTCCTCACCTGAAGTGGAGTCCACTCGGCTCAAACGGCGCGGTGGGACCAAGATGTTGGGAAAACGAGGCTTTTTCACCTTCTCTTCACCTTCCTTGTCGGGCTTGATGCTCTTCTGCTTACAGGGGGAGGGAAAAGGGGGGGGGGGAATGATTGGTTTTGGTTGACAGGCGCACGTCGTCACAGTTCAAGCGCGCACCTTAATCTTGGGCAGGAAGTTGATTCGTGCTCGTTTCTGTTCCAGGCCTCGAGGCTCCTTGACTTTGACGCCGAGGTGCTTCATGTACGTGAGGATGACGTACTGCATCGTTTGGCTGCCGCAGAAGCACAAAACGCGCGCTCCTTTAGCCACGGACGTACCGTACACTTCCATGCAAGTGTGGGGAGGCGGGGGGGGGGGGGATTCGTACCATTTTTCCTCCTCGGAGGGTTGCGATGTTAACCTGCAACAGGAAACGTGCCGTGAGCATCGTAAAAAGGATCCAACATTTCTTAATAATCAGCTGTTGTGCAAGCGCTATATAAATT